>PVKV010006445.1:54663-105232 GCA_004027835.1 Alouatta palliata
CCGTTTCCGCCCCCTCCTCTTCCGCTCGTATCTCCCAGCCCTGCCCCTCTCCTGCCCGCCCCGCCCCCTCTTCCGCTCTACGTTCCTCCTCACTCTTGCAAACTCTCTTCAACACGCTGCTTCCGGCGGCCTAGGCTTACGTTTACATTGCGCCGGAAAGAGAACCTGTGAAGGCTTTCGGAATTATGGCGGCGGTGGATATTCGAGGTATATTGTATTGCTATACTTTGTCTCTTGATTGTCTGTGGACTAGTTTGGGATGTTACAGCTCGCAGGCTCAAGGTTCAGGTTCCTTTGTGTTAGGTCTCAAGCTTTTCTCAGTGTATTTTGTGGACGACCTAAGGCTGTGATCTAGCTAAACGTTGACGAGTTTTTCCAAGTTTTTGGAGCGTCTCTTCGAAGCGTAGGAGAGAAGGGTTTGGAAGAAGCTCTGGGCTTTGAGTCTTCAGAGCTGGAGTATTGTTCTACACGCATATCTCTGCAACAACAGAGCTCTTCTGTTGGGGTGAAGGAATGACCTTTGGGCAGAGAAGGGAGTGGGATAATGAGCCAACTTGATTCATTCATGTCTTGGGACTTGGCATAGTGTCTGCCTAATACGATCGCGCCCCATGGGTGCCTGGGCATGAATCCCAGATGTTTTCTGTTGTAAGGTTTATTTTTGAGTCGATTATACTTTACATCGAACATCCGTCAATTATTACCGGCAGGGGTCGTATCGTTTCACAGTTGAACTGTAGAGTTACTCAAATATTTAATCAATCAGTGAATAAATATATGGAATGCCACTTATTAATTACTGCTTGATCTTGGGGAGCATGTAGGGTTGTTTTGTTCGTATATACAGTACTTGATTTTTAAAGGGAAGTGTTTGAGATGCCATGCCTTTTTCTTCTTTCTTTTTTTTTTTTTCAGACAGTTTCGCTCTTGTTACCTAGGTTGGAGTGTGATGGCACGATCTTGGCTCACTGCAACCTCCATCTCCCAGGTTCAAGCGATTTGCTTGCCTCAGCCTCCCAAGTAGCTGGGATTACAGGTGTGCGCCACCATGCCGGGCTAATTTTATATTTTTAGTAGAGACAGGTTTCTCCATGTTGGTCAGGCTGGTCTCGAACTCCCGACCTCAGGTGATCTACCCGCCTCGGCCTCCCAAAGTGCTGGCTCACGCCACCGCGCCCGACCTGAGGCGCCTTTTTCTATATTAACTGGATTGGGGTCTAGCACATTTATTACAAACATTCTCATTTATAGTTATCCGATGATCTTCACACTTCCGGATCACGATTTTACATAGCTTTCTTTCATTATAAGTGGGAGTTTCAAATGCCTAATTTCATCCTTGCCGATTGTTAGAATGTTGTTAGACTGCTTGGGCTATGTCAACATGTTGCCTTGCTACAAAGTGAAAAGGAGAAACATTTAGTCTATCAGACTATTTTCAAATATTTAGTTTGTATAATTTTTTACTTAAAAACAATTTAGATTTGTTGGGATCATGGTAAAGACTCTGAGAATGTGTGTGATGTGTTAAAGGAACAGCAAGGAGGCCAGTGTGGCTGGAGGGAAGTGAGAGAGGATGTGGGAAGGAGATGAGGTCAGAAAGATGTTGAAAGCCATGATAAGGTCTTTGGCTTTTCCTCTGAGTAAAATGGAAAGCCATTGGAGGGTTTCCATCAGAGGAATGATGTGATACGATTTTTTTTTTTTAGGAATACATTGGCTGCTGGGAACAGTGTAAGAGGGCAAGGGTAGAATTAGGGAAACCAGTTAGGAGGCCATTTCGATAATGCATGGAGGTTTGGACATAGCTTGGACTAAAGTGGTAACAACAGAGATGGTAGAAAGTTATTAGAATCTGCCTAACTTGGTAGTGTATTCTTTTTATGGGGCTGAGTTCACGGATAATCTCCAAGTGCAACGGATAATTCCATTTTCATAGCGGTAGACCATAACTCTTACTTCAGCTCTTACCTAACTCTTACCATAACTCTTACCTCTTAACCATTTTCTAGAAGAATATTCCTGGGTACTTGAGTTCATAAATGGATTGAGAAAAATCACTGACCAATGTAGTACTTGTACTTGGTCTTCAATAATGAATTAATCAACATTTGCTGGTTATTTTGAATCAGGTCCTATATTGGTTCCTGATGAGTAAGACACAGCCCCAATTCTCTGAAAACTCATAATTTAATGGGAAGATGCTTGTGCTTCTAGGTTATGATAATAAAAGTGTATAAGGATTGCTGTGAGAACATAGAAAAAGAAGCCACCACCAACACCATCGTCATCCCAAGTAGTATTTATTGGGTTATTACAATGTGCTAAGCATTTTACATATGTAACCTTAGTATATAGATACTATTATAATCCCATTTTATAGATGAGGAAACCAAGGCACAAGGAGATTAACTTGCTAAAGTTTTATTTCCTTGTGCCATTCTGCTATGTGGTGGATAATTGTGGGCAGTGAAGTGAGAATCTAGGGTAGCTAGATTGTGAAATGCTGTATCAAGGAATTTGGATCTTAATCTTTTGGACAGTAAGTGTGCACCACCATTCTTGCAGTAAGATGTGACATAATTTGATTATTTTGCAAGCATAGCATTATTAAGGCCAAACAGGATTGAGGGAAGACCTAGAGGCAGGGAACCCGATAGGAAGCTGTTGTCCAAGTGACATTTGGAAGATTAAATAAATAACAGTGGCAATAGGGATGAAGAAGAGGAAATGTATTTTATGAGACTGCATCCTCTCTAGAATGGCACTTATTGTTCTGTGGTCTTCAAATTTATAATGTGACCTCTGGTTTCTCTCACAAGTCCTTAATATCTCTCTAGTGGGCATTTTCATTTTGAGCCAGTATAGTGTGTATGACTGTGATGTGTAAAGCTAGGCTACCTGGATTCAGATCTCAGCTCCACCATTTAGTAGCTCTGTGACCTTGGACAAGTTACTTAGCCTTCCCATGCTTTAGATTCTTCATCTGTAAAATAGTAATATACTACCAAACTCTTTGAGTTACTGTGTGGTAAAGTGATTAGAACAGGGCCAGGCACAAAGTCAGTGTTCAAAAATGACAAATAGGATTATTTCCATTTGCATTGGTTTTATATGTCATATATGTCTCATTTTTCCTCTTTGAATTAGTTTACTAGACAAGGAAAATAGGTTAGAAAATGCTGATGAAGAGTTTTGTAAGTATGGAAACAGCTTGGTAAAGAAAACTTACAGGGAGAATTTACTGAAGTCACATGGAGCAGATGACATTTAAGATTCCTTCTGAGAGTCTGATTCCATACTTAAACTGAGTCTATCCAAGACACATTCATTATCATCATGTCCCTAAATGAATCTATTAACTCTCCATAATTGTTTGTAGGTAGGATCTATAATTACACATGTATTTGTTTTTGTGGATTATTCCACCTCTGCTGAACTTATCTATGTTGTTAACACTATTATCAATAATTGATTATGGCACCATATAGATATAGTGTCCTGTGAAAACAAACCGAAACTGTCCTTCTAGAAATAATATAATCATGCCTAAGGAAATAAATGTATAAGTAGTTTTACTGTAAATAAACCTATGTTAATAATTGCACTGTAGTATTTAAAGCTGAGAATGATGGTTGTCTTTAGCTGCTTTTCATTACAAAGACTCTTTCCAAAATCCTATTTCGTGGTCTGTTGTATATTTGGTTATTGCATGATCCAGTTATGATGGACCATCTAAATGGTCTGTACTAATTATTTGGTTATTAACATACTTTATCTGTCTCCTCCTGTATAGCACATAAAGTACACTTTACCTTTATATGATTTTTCTCAGTTGAGTCATTTTGCTTAAACCTGCCTGTCACCTTGAATTAGGTCTGACTTCTTTGAAGATGCCGGAGGTAATAATAGTATAAGAGAGACTGAAGGTTTTCAACAAGTACTGTATAGGCATTTTGATGTTCGTTATTTACACCTAGTGGTGTTCAGTACAGTCAGTGGTATGAAGCGTCATCGAAGCCATTAGCCAATAAAAGCTCATTTATTAAAAGTATCTAGCTCTATTTATCATGTCTTTTTAAAAGCTACGATTTAATTCTACTCTAAATATGAAACCGTGTGGCTGTAGTTAAGGAAGCTCTACTTCCTGTTTATCCCTTGGCTTTTACGTCATTATCATCTCATCTGCAGTAATAGCTTCCTAACTTCTCTATCCCTAGTTGAGAGATCTTAAACTAGTGGCTATGGATATGTTCTCTTGGGCATACATGTTATTTGAAAATTTTGAATTCCTTGCCAGCATATAAGGATTTCCAGTTAAATCCTTTCTAAATTTTAAATCTTACTACTTCTTCACCTAATGAAATTATTCTCTAAAAATATAATATACTTTATATTTTTACACCTCTGTATATACATTCTCTCTGCTTGGAATTACTTTGCTCTTTTCTCTATGTAAGTTTCTATTTATTCTTTAACATATTATGCTAAAAACCACCTTCTCACCCCATGAAAAATCATTTTCATTTCCTCAGGTAAATTATTCTGCTCCTTCCTGTATAGTCTCATAACACATTTCTTCGTATCTTTTTTTTTTTTTTTTGAGACTGAGTCTCGCTCTGTTGCCCAGGCAGGAGTGCAATGGAGCGATCTCAGCTCACTACATCTCTGCCTCCTGGGGCCAAGCGATTCTCCTGCTGCTTCAGCCTCCCAAGTAGCTGGGATTACAGGCATCTGCTACCATGCCCAGCTAATTTTTTGTGTTTTTAGTAGAGACGGGGTTTCACCATGTCTTTATTATAACGCTTACATCATGTTACTGCTTTCTTAAATAATCTCTTCTGTTACATCATGAGAGTGTGTTGGTTAGGATCCATGTCATCCTTATATTCATAGTGCCTACTGCATTAGATGTATGATAAATGTTTGTTGGATTGAATTCTTTCTTTTTTTCTAATCCTTTATCATTTTGTTTTCTTTCCTGTAGACAATCTGCTGGGAATTTCCTGGGTTGACAGCTCTTGGATCCCTATTTTGAACAGTGGTAGTGTCTTGGATTACTTTTCAGAAAGAAGTAATCCTTTTTATGACAGAACATGTAATAATGAAGTGGTCAAAATGCAGAGGCTGACATTAGAACACTTGAAGTAAGTTATTTTAAGAAGGTAGCATTTTTACCAAATACAAGTTTTGCAATGAACAGTTCTTTCAAGCTATGGATCATGAAGTGCAGGGTAGAACTTTTAGAAGAAAAACTGGAGTTTTGTTTGGGTTTGTACAAATTTGACATGCAAGGTAATTATTAGTATTCACTTTTAACAGAGGTCTTTTCTGTATAACTTCATAATGTTTACTTAAATGTAACAAGTTTTGATTTCGATCAGATGAGTGATTTTGGCAATGCTACTGTTATTCTCAACCAGGGAACTGTAATAATTGTCTCTTTTATATCTATTTTATATTATAAAAGTATTTGAAACAACTGTTGATATAATTTTCCTATTGTCAGCTAAATATTGAGGAGGGGCTTATAAAATTAAATTCTGTCGTATTTTAAGTGGCTTTTGTTATGGGACAAATACAGCTATTGGGACAACTTATTGTTGATTTTAAACATAATCTGTCAGGTAAAAAAATTTGTTGGGGTGAGGAAAAAGTTTTTGATGTTTTCTAGTTTGGTAATGTATATAGTTGAGTCTTCATGGTTATTTTTATATTTTATATGTATTTGTAGATTTAGTCAGGAAGCATCATGGCATTTTGGTTGCCTTTTGGACTGAAAATACTCAGATTTAAATTTATAACACATTTTTGTTGAGAAATTTTGTTGTTTAAAAACAAATCTTACTTTATCTATATGCCTCCTGTCTGGGAAAATAGCCAGTTTTACTCAACAGCCAGATTATAACACCAAACATAGGCAGTTTTAATCCTATTTAAAGTGTTGCCAAATTTTTACATAATAATTTGAATGTCATATGAAATTATTGTAGGGCATTTATAGATCTTTGTATATCTGTGTTTTGTTTTCAGTCAGATGGTTGGAATCGAATACATCCTTTTACATGCTCAAGAGCCCATTCTTTTCATCATTCGAAAGCAACAGCGGCAGTCCCCTGCCCAAGGTAAAATGTGTAAACTTTAGGCATTGTTTTCTTTTTCAAATACCATGATTTATTTCCTTCGTGACCTAACTTGGTTTTTTGATTGGTTTCTGTTTGGGGGGGGTCCCCAAGACCACATACATGTTCAGTACCATGCTGGAGGACTCACCAGACTTAGCATGTGGTTGTACTTACAGCTAAGATTTGTTATGGCAACACAGTAAGGGTACTCAGCCAGATAGTACTGGAAAAAGACATGTCAGTAGGGTGTGTAGGAATCCATGTGCAAGTTGCCTACACTTTCCCTCTTGGCTTGTGAAGGGCCACACTGAGTGTGCCCTCCATCCAGCAGTGAAATGCAGCTGCATTCAATATGTCTGCTCAGGGAAGTCCATCTGAGACTCTGAGCCAGGGATTTTTAATGAGGGCTGGTAGCTTGGACATCCTCTGCCTACCAAATTTTTAGATTCTCTAAAAGAAATCTGGTGTCCACTATAATCACATTGTACAAGTCATCTGCAGAGGCTGGTACAACAGGTATAACTATCACGTAAGAAATGTTTGAAAAGCCAAGTTCCACTAGTTTATAGTTGGATACCAGCACTCTTTCAACATGCCCAAGGACAACTCTTCAAGCACTAACAGTCAGAACAACTCACTGCATCAAAGCTACCTCACAGTTGGGATACCAACTGAACATCAAGCATCCCAAGTAAACTTTTCTTTTTTTTGACCTCTGGACTTTTTACTGGCCTCCTGAATCTCAAAGAATACACTGCTTCTGATGGCTTAATGACTCAGAGCTTTGGTGTTGTTGCTCTCAGATACCACTCTGCCATCCACTACCTGACAGGTGGTGGTTTTTTGGATGATTTGCATGGAATTGCTGCTGTCCAGGGCATCACCAAGATTGAAGTCCTTGCTGTCTTCCAGCAGACAGTAGTAGGTGGCGATCTCAGCCTCCAGCTTGACCTTGATGTTCAGCAGAGCCTCGTACTCCTGGGCCTGGCACTGCCCCTCTGCCCAGGTCTGTGCCAGCTCTGACTCCACGTGCAGCAGGATCCTATTGAGCTGCTCCATCTGCATGGCATAGCGGGCCTCCACCTCCCTCAGGCTGTTCTCCAAGCTGGACTTCAGATTTCTCATTGAGTCCAGGTCGATCTCCAAGGACTGAACTATATGTCTCAGCTTCGTGAGCATCACCTCAGCAGCTCCAACCTTGGCAGACTGTGTGGTGACCACTATGGTGCTCTCCTCAATCTGTTGAGAACAGTACTTTTCTAGTTCCTCTTGGTTCTTCAGAGTCTTTGTATTGGGCCTGGATGTCTGCCATGATCTTGGTGAGGTCTTGAGATTTGGGGACATCTGCCTCCATGATCAACCTAGAGCTGGCAATCTGGGTTTGTAGGCCTTTTGCTTCCTGTTCATGGTTCTTCCTCATGAAGAGCAACTCTTCCTTGATAGCCTCAATCTCTGTCTCCAGCTGCAGCCAAATGACATTGGTGTCATCAGTGACCTTGTGGAGCCCATGGATGTCGCTCTCCACAGACTGGCGCATGGCCAGCTCTGTCACATGCTTGACTCCAAAGTCGTTAGCAGCAAGATGTGCATTGTCGATTTGTAGAACAATGCCGGCATTGTCCACGGTATTTAAGATCTGAGCCCTCAGGACCTTGATGGTCTTGAAGTAATGGCCCAGTCTGTGACCTGGGATCCCTTCTTCTGGATTTTGCTCTCCAGCCTCCAGTTCTTGGTCTCTAGGCTCCTCACTCTGTAGGAGGCCAGGCTTTGAACCAGTTAGGTTCAGGCTTGCATGATCTCCTTCTCGTTCTGGATGGCTCCATTCCTGCCAGACTCTGGCCATCCCCATGGCCAGGCCCCCGCGCACCCCAAATTGCCCTGGAAGCTGGTGGAGCGGGACATGGAGATCCAGGAAACAGAGCCACCGGTGCCTGCACATATGCTGGTTGTGCTGCTGACCAGCCAGGCACTTTAGTTGGGTTCCTGGGTGGAGCCCAGGGACCAGTAGTTGGTAGAGAAGGTGGAGCAAGTGGCAAAGCTCATGCTGTCCAGGGAGGAGAGTGAGAGGACAGGACTCAGGCTTTGCTGACAACCACTATTAACTTTTCTTTTCATCTCAGTCTACTGAGTTAATTCTGTTACAAAATGCATAGTAGATGCAATCATACCAAATTAATAGAGGATCAGTTGAAAATTCTCATTGATAGATCCAACTAAAAGCCTTACCTGGGTTATACTACCTACTGAAAACTTGGTTTAGAAACAACATTGAAGAATATAGAGTCCAGATTTGGTTTTGAATCAGAGAGCTAGACACCTTTTACAACAACCAGAAATCGAAGACATTTACAATCAAGCCAAGACCATGAATAAAGTCATACTGAAGAGAAGATTTAAGATAGGGGAGCCAGATGGGTGTTATTCCAGCTACATCTCTCAGTTATACCCTCATTAAGACATTTATGAAGAACCTTTAACTTGGCATTGATTTCAGAGAATGACTTGATAAAGAAGTTGTGATTCCAGAATCCAAATTTAGTTTCAAAATCAAAGATCTGGAGTCCCTGCCCAGAGTGAAAGAGAACGTTAGAACTAAGGCAAGACTAGGGACAAGACAGGATTTCCATGGTGAGAGAATTCAAGGTAAAGAAATTACACAAGACAGCACTAGCCTCACTAGCAGCTGTCTTATTCCTTGGGACCCAGCACTGGGGCCACAAAAGCGAGCTCATTGCATTTGATATCTTTACACTGGACCCCAAGTCTGTCTTGCTCCAGTGTCTTACTCCTTTAAGTAAAGTTGACTGACAACAGTATTGGCATCATTTGGGAACTTGTTAGAAATACACTCTGCCTACTGAATAAGAATCTAATTTTAGCAACGTCCCAGGTAATTCAGATGCACCTTAAAGTTTGAGAAGCACTGCTGGAGGGCAACAGTGGGCATACGTTTTCTGAAAAGGGCCAGTGACTAAATACTTGAGGTTTGTGGGCCTCATAGTCTCTGTGACAACTACTGAATTATTGCCAGAGCAGTCATAGATAATATGTAAATGATTGGACGTGGCTGTTTTCTAGTACAGCTTTACCAAAACAGTAATTGCTAAACCGCGCCTTATGGGAAAATTTCAGATTTTAGTTTTTTTTTTTTATGAGAGTCTGTTTAGCAATTTGTGTCCATAGCTGTATTCATAAACCTTTTTTCCTACTGTTTTAGTTATCCCACTAGCTGATTACTATATCATTGCTGGAGTGATCTATCAGGCACCAGACTTGGGATCAGTTATAAACTCTAGAGTGGTAAGTGGTCTTCACATTCTTTAAGCACTAAAGCAAACTTTTAATTAGCTACCTTGCTTCCAATAATCAAATGAGCTCCTCTGCCTTGTGTAAGTTGCTATAAAGTGTTGACTATTAGAATGTCTTGAACTTTGGTTACTGTGAGCCGAGTCAGTTGCTCAAAGTATATTTCATAGTTCCAATTATATAGTAACTTAGATTCTGTCTTTGCATATGTGACATTTTGTGAGTATTTATTTTGGAAATTTTGGTTAACCTAATGAGAAATTTAGAATTTGTTTTTCCTTTTACAAGCTTACTGCAGTGCATGGTATTCAGTCAGCTTTTGATGAAGCTATGTCATACTGTCGATATCATCCTTCCAAAGGGTATTGGTGGCACTTCAAAGATCATGAAGAGCAAGGTAAGTAGAACACCCAGACCCTCCTAAAACATTTTTGGTCCTCTGAGAATGAAGCTATTTTCTTTAGGAAAATGGCTGTTGATCTTTTCTAGGTGTGTATCACTTTTTCGTGGGATGATGACTTTGTTGCAGCTGAGATTCATGTACGTAGATATGGTAATCATAGCTTTTACATAGGAACAGATACAAGTTTAGTCTGTTAGGTAACTGGTAGTCTTTGTTAAGGTAATTCAAGGTTTTAAAATATTTGGGGCCAGGCGTGGTGGCTCACTCTTGTAATCCCAGCACTTAGTAATGCCAAGGCAGGCAGATCACCTGAGCCCAGGAGTTCAAGATCATCCTAGGCAACATAGTGAAACCTGGTCTCTTAAAAAAAAAAAAGAGACATAGGAGAGACAGTGATGTGGAATGAGCAAAGATGATATTCCCTAGTTACCTGACTGTTGAGTTATCTTGGAATCTGGAACTTGTTATTCCTCCAGTCTTCAGAGCGGAGGAGTTGAGAGAGATTGCCTTTTAGAGCCCTATCTCTAGACGGCCAGTCTGTTTTCTGATCCTTCCATCTCATGACCTCTTGTGGTTCCAGGTCCTCTAAGTTTCCATCTAATCTGCTACTGTGTTCATCATATTTTACTGTTCAGCTACCTCCAGAAATGTGCCTGTAACAGCATACTTGAATTTTGCATTTCTTTTTCTGAGAAATAGCAACTCAGAATAAATTCCTGAAGGAAACATGTCCTTTGTATAGAATTCAGACCTGTACCCTCTTCTTAATAGTAGGTATAAGCAGGAACATTTGATAAAGGAAAGTTTGCCTTTGTTGACTAAAATTGGCCCAATGGCTATTTTCCCCTACCATAACCAAATGTTTGGAGTAACACTTATCTGAAACCCTTTGTTTAGAGACAGTTTCCTAATACACCTCTCTCCCAAGGGCAAATCCCACATGTGATTAACTTCAAAATTTCTCTTTCAGGTTCTTTTCTTTTTTGTCTTCATGATATTCTGTTTCATTATGTTTTTTCGGTGAATTACAGTCAGTAATTGAATATGGTAGACTGAGTTTTTGAAGCCTACATTTTTTTATGTGTTCTTAGTAGGTTTTGTGGGAAGAGACCATTTGATACACTTAAAATATACAAAGGAAAGGCTGGGTGTGGTGGCTCATGCCTGTAATCCCAGCACTTTGGGAGGCTGAGTGGGCAGATCATGAGGTCAGGAGTTCGAGACCAGCCTGGCCAACATGGTGAAACCCTGTTTGTGTTTTGTAAAAATACAATATATTAGCTGGGTGTGGTGGCAGGCATCTGTAATCCAGCTTCTTGGGAGGCTAAGGCAGGAGGATTGCTTGAGCCCGGGAGGCGGATGCGGTGAGCCGAGATTCCACCACAGCACTGCAGCCTGGGCAATGAGACTGTGTCTCAAAAAAAAAAAAAAAAATACAAAGGTTATTTCAGACCAATAATTTGGATTGTGATCTAGGTAATTATGAAAAACTTGAGCTTTAAAACTCTTAAGCTTGTGTATGCTTATGTACCAAAACTGAAGTAGCTTTAAAAGACGTGTATCACCTTAAATGGTAGAATTTAACTTCAGTTAAAAAGGAGAGTTACACCACTTCTGTATATATGCTGTGTTTACCTGATTTGGGGAATTATCTTTGGTATAGCAGACATTGAAAATAACGAAGTTTATGTATGTTCATGGTGGATAAAGATTTGTAAAATATGAGGTGAAGTTTGTGTATGTTCATGGTGGATAAAGATTTGTAAAATATGAGACACCAAACTAAGTAGGCAATGTTTTGATTCGGACTTCATATTTTAATAGATAAAGTCAGACCTAAAGCCAAAAGGAAAGAAGAACCAAGCTCTATTTTTCAGAGACAACGTGTGGATGCTTTACTTGTAGACCTCAGACAAAAATTTCCACCCAGATTTGTACAGGTAATGAAAATATGTGTGGTTAATCTTGACTTCTTTTGTATGGCATACATATTTATTTTTAATTGAGAACTGTTTCAGATGTGACCTAAAATTATTGATTTTCCTCATTAGTTAAAAAATCTCTGTATCAAAGGAAAGATTTTGAAAGACTTAATGGAAGAAATGGGTAAATGGAATGGAATTAACACAGTTTTGTGTTTCTTACTGAATCTTCATAAACTTTGAGGAGTGAGTATAGATAATATTCTCATTAAAAAGGTTGCTGAAGGTGTCACAGGTGGTAACAAAGCTAGAATATGAAACTCATGCTCTTTTTACTCTACGTGCCGCCTTCTAGCCTGATGTAGTAGATATCTGAACAACCTAAATGATAGAATAACAAAAAGAAAAGAACATGTGAGGTAGAGTGTTTGGCATAATAAATAGAGGAGGCAGGAGTGATTAATAGAGATACACCACATTGGGGCTTTAAGTTATACAAATTCCACTGTATGATTGGAGGGGCAGGGAGATTTCTAACAACAATAGCAAATCCACCTGCCATTCTACTAAATGAGCTTTTGGAGTGAAGTAGGTATATAATGTAATTGATGAATATGCTGTTCTCATGGCTAGTCTCAGTTCTTAAGGACCTTTACAGGGTGTACACACAAAATTATATGCCCTGTGTTTGTTAGGAGCTCTTTAAGGGATTTTCCAAGGGAAATTTTAAACTAAATGAAATTTTTCAGGAAATGACTTTAGAACAGGCCTCCCCTTCTCTCTTCTCTGACTCTGCTGTAGTGAGAGATAGGTGCTACTGGAATTGTGATGTGGTGGTGAAGAGAGCAGAAGACACAAGATGGAACTCAGAACAGGAAAGCCAGTTTAGAGGAATCTCATGAATTGCACTTGAAGATGGAACATTGTCTGTTGAATAAATAAATGAATTATAGCTGTGTGTAGGATGATGAGTGATATCTACAAACTGTAAGAAGTTAGGTGTCGTTGAGCATTCATTTGGTGAGTACATAACGTACGCTAGGTAGGCCAGGGGAAGACACCTAGACATGTGCTGTCCAGTATGGTAGCCACGAAGCACATGTGACGATTAGCATTTGAAACACAGCCAGTCCAGAGATTGATGTAAGCGCAGTATGCATGCTGGGTTTCAGACTCGTGTGAAAAAGAATGTATGTAAAATATCTCAGTAGTTTAAAAATATTGATTATATGTTGAAATAATATTTTAGATATATTTGGTTAAATAAATGTTTATTTTTAAAAATGTGACAAGAGAATTAAAAATTACACCTATAGCTTGCATTTGTGGCTCACATTTCTTTTGAGCATTCCTGATCTAGAAAATGGTAATAGAACATGCAAAACCAGAAACATGAGTTAGTGAACATGTGTTCAGAAACCAGAAAAATCCTCTGAGGGTTTACTCTTTGTGTTTGTGAGGCGAAGAGTAATGGAAGATGAGACTTAAAAGGTGGATTAAGGTCAGTTGAGAAGGATTTTGTATGCCATGCAAAGGAGTTGGGATTTAATGCTATAGGCCTGTGTTTCTTCTCTATTTTAAACTTATAACCCATTACCTTTCCCATAAATGTAACAGGGCTCCAGATGCATTCAGAGTTATTTGAAGTTTTAAAATAATAGCTATCATAACCAAAGACCGGCCAAACCAGGGGAAATTTTATATACTCTTTTTCAAGTATATGCTCTCTAGGAGCGTATTCTCACTGAAATCTCTGCTACCTCATCTTCAAGTGACTAGCTGAGAATTATTGCTGATGGCAGTAAGGACTCATTGGATGTTTTAAAGTAGTTGGCAAGGGAGTAATGTAGTCAGTTTTGTGTTTTAGAAGATAACTAATGACAGTATGGTGGGGGATGCTTAGGAAATCACATATAAAGTTTGGATTCAGGGCACTTAGATTGTGGAAAGCTTGAATTAATTCTGTGGCCATAGGATACAGAGGAGACAGCTTTAGGAGGTATTTCAGAGTTAGGATTGCTTTAATTTGATGGTTAGATTTTGAGAGATTGGACAAAGGGTGATTCTGGGGTTTCAGGCCTAGAATTAGACTAGGTATTGTAACTAAAATTCAGAATACAGGGAAAAAAAACAGATTTTGGTTTAAATACAGTTGTTAGGGGTTTGGTTTTCATTGACCAACCTACAGAACATTGAGTAGTTTCCCATTGTATTTGAGTTCTGAGGTACTCCAGTGAAAGACAACTTTTTTTTTTTTTTCCTGTCTAGGGATGCTGCCTTGAATCTTATTTGCTGTTCTATCCTGGTGAGCTAGGCTAGACATTGTAGAAAGCTCAAAGACTCTCTTGATTCTTAAAATAAAAACCCCTGGCTGGGCATGGTGGCTCACGCCTATAATCCCAGCACTTTGGGAGGCTGAGGCAGGCAGATCATGAGGTCAGGAGATCAAGACCATCCTAGCCAACATGGTGAAACCCTGTCTCTACTTAAAATACAAAAATTAGTCCGGCATGGTGGCATGCATCTGTAGTTCCAGCTACTCAGGAGGACTGAGGCAGGAGAATGCCAAGGTTACAGTGAGCCAAGACCGCTCCACTGCACTGCAGCCTGGGTGACAGAGTGAGACTCCATCTCAGAAAAAAAATAAATAAAAAACAAAAACCTCTTTAGAAAAGCACAGTAATTTTAAAAACATGAAAGCAGAGGGAATAATTAAAAATGAAACCCTGTATACCCTTTAGCCTGCCTCAGCAGTTATCAAAAATGGCCAAGCTTGTTTTATCTCTTCTTCCCCTACTTTCTTCCAGTTATTTTTAAGCAGACTGTAGACTTCGTATCATTTCAGTGAGTTTTTTACCTTTTTTTTTTTAAAGGTTTAGCCACATTCATACTTACATCATCATATTCCTGAACTCCACATTTCTTTGACCATCCAAGGGCCAAAAATAGAGTATGTTCAGCTCTGTGTAACGTAACTAGAAGAAAGATGGCTTTCTTTAGAACTATTAATAATCTTTTTTGCTTTTCCTACCAAATTTTTTCCAGCCTCTGATCTAGAGAGAAAAATAATCTACTTGAAGTCTCCCAGAACTTCTTTTAGCTCATGTGAACTCTTCTTTTCTTTACCCATTGTGTCCTCCAGAACTATTTGTAGTTTGGATAAGGATACAGCAGATATTCCTACTTATCAATTTTATTGAGCAGTTGGGCTTGTGGTATCCAGGGATGTTGCCCCTATAACGGGATGCTCAGGAGATTGTTAGAGAAGTCCTGCCTGCCTCTTTGAAGCTCCTTTTTTCATATTTTAATTGTTGTTACTGCTGGAAGTTGCGCTAATACTGATGTAATGAGAGTTTTGGTCCTCAGAGCCTTTTATGGGGACTTTTTTATTGCTGTTTTTAGAAGGTGCTAGAATACCACAGGATATTACTTCAACTAGGATTATCTAAACCAAAACCACCTGATTAAATTTGCTCCAAGAGGCACCCTTGCTATATATCTCCATCTCAAACCATGTTCTACTAATCTGGCAGGATTTACTAGAAAAGATTAGACAGTGTATTATGTTGGGTAAATAATGACATTATTCCAATGTCCAAATATAGTTCAATGTCCAGTATAGCTTAAATGATTCATTGCTGGCAGCAGAAAAATTTCCCCTTTCAATGTTTTTACTCTCCTCACTGTTCCTCCCTGTATTTCCTTTCCTGTTTTAAAGAAAAATGATTTGTTTCCTCAGAATTACTTTGGACATGTTTAAGTACTGATATTTTCACAAGATAATGTGATATGTGGCTTTGTTGGGGGTTCTCATGAAGACTCCATATTTGGAGATTGCTAGCAGGACTCAAAGGACTCAGCATGTAGTTGTACTCAGAGCTAAGATTTGTTGCTGTAATGTAGTAAGGATATATAGCCAGGTCATAAGGGAAAAAGACGCAGCAGAGTCTGGAAGAATCCATGTGCAGGCTTCCTTATACTTCCTCCTTCCTTTAAGAGATTACAGAGAGTGCACTCTTTTCTCAACAGTGAAAATGCAGCAATGTATGTGTGATATTTCTGCCCAGGGAAATCCACTGGAGACCCGGTACCCAAGGCGTTTTTATGGAGTTGGGAGTGAGGCTCTTCATGTAGGTACCCTCTAACTAGCACATACCAAAATTTCACAATCTCTGAAGAAAGCTGGTATTTAGCCTAAATCACATTGTAGAGTCTAGGCACAGTGAGTCACTGTTATCAGGGAATCGTGGGAAACTTCCAAAAATCCAAAGTTTCTAGACACTAGGCAAGGGCCAGCCTTGCGAGCAGGCTTTTCTAAGTATAGCAGCCTCAGGCCTTCTACGGTAACCCTTTTATTGCACAGTGGGTAATAATACGAAGCTCAGTTTTGGTCTTGTTAAGTGTAAAATTTCCCAGGATTTGCAATTGGAGTAGGATAGTTGGCAGTTGTCAGCAAGAACCTGGAACGTGTAATATCAGAAAATTTTGTAGTTACTAGGAATGGGAATAGGTAAGAAAGCCTAGAAAGGGCATGTAAATCCAGAAAGATTCAGCAAACAGATGGAGGCATTAGAAGTGAAATGAGAGAACTTTTTTCTTCTCAGATGATATGGAAGTAATAAGGTGTTTTAAGTGTGTGTGTGTGTGTGTGTGTGTGTGTTTGTGTGTATAAAGTTATAATAAGTTTGAAGGTAGGTGGTAAAGAAGTTGGTGGTGTTGGCATCCTAGTTTTTTTTTTGTTTTTAAACATGGGAGACAGTGTCATTGGATGAGAATGAGGGTGTAGGTTGTGAACCTTGAAGAAGAAGACTAGATTGTTTTAGAGCATTTAACTTGGAGAACGGGGCAAAGGAGATGACAGAGCTTAATCAAATGTGGAAGAATTGCTGTACAGAGTGAAGGATCTGACCTTGTTTCTGACCTCTAATGCTCTTATCTTTTTTTCTATAGATTGGTTTTTAATAATACACTCATCAGAAATCTCTTTTCCCTCCAAATTTCCCTTGCCTGCCAACTTTAAGAGTCCCGGTTCATCCATACTTCAGTCTCCCTTCCCATAATTCATATCCCCAAAGAAAATAAGACTTTGGAGTATTGAAAGACTTCATTATTTCTTCCCATTGGATTCTACTGAATTGCTTTTTATAAAGCATTGTAGCCTGGATCCACACAAGGCTACAATGTTAAATGTTCAGATGTTTTTATGGTTGGTTGACTATCTTGTTCTAGTTTTTGATTTGTATCTTTTCTGGAATGGGAAATAAGAAGTAGAAAATGATAAATTTATAGTATCTAAATAGAAGTTTTTCTTCACAAAGTCGTTTGAAATGTAATTTGGATGAAGTTTTCATTTTATTAATATGAAATCAAGAAGAAACTTTGCCAATTTGACCTGTTTTCTTCTTTTTCCTCTTCCTCTCCCTCCCTGTTTTCTAAAAAATCATAGCAAAAGTCTGGAGAAAAGCCTGTTCCAGGTATGGTTCATCTGATATTCTTATTAAGCTTGAAATAAGATCGAACAGCCTGTAAATCAGTAACAACTACAGCATGTGAAATGAGCTATGAGCATTTTGTCCTTCTAGAGCAGGTGTGTCCAATCTTTCGGCTTCCCAGGGCCTCATTGGAAGGAGAATTGTCTTGGGCCACACATAAAATAACACTAATGATAGCTGATGAGCTAAAACAAACAAAAGTCATAATATTTTAAGAAAGTTTACAGATTTCAGTTGGGCCATATTCAAAGCCATCCTGGGCCACAGGTTGGACAATCTTGTCCTAGAGTTTCCCATTGTAATTTTTTACTCCTAATCTTTGAGATCTGCTGAACTGTCAGCAGGTGGTGCCATTGTGGTAGTGTTTGTGGTAGTGAAAAGATGAATGGGGAGTAGGTATTGAGGTGTGAGAAAGCCAGTGCGATTCAAGGTTTTTTCCATCAAATCTGTGTGTATTTTTACACAAATGATGTTTTCTGTTACATTATTGAAAATTGGCTTTGAACCATCATGGTACTGGGTTAGAATAATTATATATCTTGTTTTTATGTACTGTCTTACTTAAATGCTGTGTAGTTTTGTCTAGTATTACTAATTTCCTTGAGTTATCAGGTTGTAAGGTTTGTAACTAGGTTCTTATATACATCTACCTGGGGAAACAGCTAGATCTAGAACTTGCGATAAGCAATTAAAGATGAATTTGAAAATGTGAATCATTTCTATTAACCATTGTTTGAATTTATCTCATCCCTCTACCCATATCCCCCTTCCAAAAAAATCTCCTTTTGATATCTAGTGGATCAGACAAAGAAAGAGGCAGAACCTGTACCAGAAACTGTAAAATCTGAGGAGAAGGAGACCACAAAGAATGTACAACAGACAGTGAGTGCTAAAGCACCCCCAGAAAAACGGATGAGACTTCAGTGAGTATTAGACAAAAGAGAAGCCCGCAAGACTCCTCATGCCAGTTATCGTAGCTCAGTACTGTGGCTCTTGAGCTTTAAGGTACTTTATTGTAATGATCTTATTTGTGTGGAATGCACTTATTCTTTAAGAGAGGATATTAGGCCGGGTGTGGTAGTTCATGCCTGTAATGCCAGCACTTTGGGTGGCCGAGGTGGGTGGATCACCTGAGGTCAGGAGTTCGAGACCAGCCTGACCAATATAGCGAAACCCTGTCTCTACTAAGAATACAAAAAGTAGCTGGGCATATTGGTGGGTGCCTGTAGTCCCAGCTACTCAGGAGTCTGAGACAAGAGAATTGCTTGAACCTGGGAGGCGGAAGTTGCAGTGAGCCGATAATCATGTCATTGCACTCCAGCCTGGGTGACAGAGCAAGACTTCATCTCAAAGAGAAAGGATATTATTCCCATCATGATTTCTGTGAATATTTGTTATATATCTTCTGTAACCTTTCCTCTCCTGGACTTGCGTGGCCTACCCACTCACATGTTTACTGGTAAATACATTTAAAAGCAAAATAAAGATATTTGTCTATATTGCTTCATTATGACTTTTTTCTTTATCATGACTGATATTTTTCAGATGCCCTTCAAAGACACAAAGGATGTTAAAGTAGTAACTAAGCATATTTCCTTTTGTTAGTTACATATTCCTCAGTATTCAGTTACTGACATTTTGAAAGATGACAAAAAGGAAAAACCTCACTCACCAATACCATTACCCTATAAATACTGTAACAGTGTTGTGAATTTTAATCTTACTCTGTGTGTAGATAATTTTTTTTCAGTAAAGAAAAGGAATGTATTTTTTTTAACAGCTATAGAGGCTGAGAAGTCCATCATTGAGTGGCTCCATCTAGTAAGGGCCTTCTTGCTGGTAGGAAGTCTGCACAGTCCCTAGGGGGCACTGGGTATCTCATGACAAGGGGGCTGAGTGTGCTTGCTGCATGTAGATGCTTTTAAAACTGTACTTTAATCATTGCTTTCATACAATTTTACTTTATTATATCGAAAGCTTTTTCTCATGTTTACAGTTTTTATAGATTGTTTTAGTGTCTGAATGATTATATCTCAGTTTTCTTTCTGTGTTACACTTGGGATTTTTCCCAGTTTATATTGTTTTAAATAAGACTGCAGTGATTATATCTTTGTGTAATGCCTTTTCAATATTTGGTATTTATTTAGGATAGAGTTCCAGAAGTGACATCACTAGAGTCTCTGCATTTTTATTGCTCTTAGTGCATATTGCTAAGATGTCCCTCAAAAGATTAGACTAGTCATCAAACAGCAAAGTATGAAATATGTATCAGATTTTCCAGAATTGCTACCACTGAATTTTGTCATTTATGTTTTTTGTGTTAATTAAGTAGCAAAAGTGGTGTTTTAGTATTTAAAGTGGTTGAACAATTTGTCATCTTTGTTTTCTGCTTTTATGAAATGTCTGATTTTACGTATTGTGAGAGATTTTTGTCTTTCAACTTTTTATCTTGACATAATTTCAGGCATGCAGAAAAGTTGTAAGAATAGTACAGAGAATTCCTAAATATACCTTTTACCCTAGTTTTCCATCTGTTAATATTTTTCTGTATTTTAGTCTTTACTTTTCTTTCTCTCTTCTGTCTCTAACTCTTGTTCTCCTGTCACTTGCTGTTTCTCTCTTTCCCCCCTCTCTATCTTATTCATGTTTCACCAGTGGTGTCAGTAATGTCATTTACAGCAGAAGAAAATTCTAAGTTATGGGTTGCATTTAGTTGTTGTCTTTTCAGTCTACTATAACCTGGAATAGTTCTTTAATCTTGCTTCTTTTTCATAACCTTGATATTTGAAGAGTTGAAGCCATTCATTTTGTAGAACGTCTCTCAATTTGGGTCTGTTTGATACATTCTCATGATGAAATTCACCTCATGCATTTTTGTGAGGAATACCATAGAAAAGATGCTTATGGAGGCACAAGCTGTCAATTTGCTCCTTTTCTGGTGATGTTAACATTGATCACTTGGTTAAGGTAGTGTCTGTAAGGTTACTCCACTGTAAAGTTCTTTTTCCTTTTGTAAGTTACAAGTATATTGTGGGGAATATTTTGAGGCTCTGAGTATCCTGTTATTTCTCAAACTTTTACCCACTGGCTAGCCTTCATTGGTAAGTCTTGCCTGAATCGTTTATTACTCTGATTGTTGCCAAAATGGTGATTTTCTGATTTCATTGTTCTATGTTATTAGTTAGCTTTCTGCTATAAATAACAACTTTCATTTTGCTCCCCCCCCTTTTAAAAATATCATTGTGGACTCCTGGATTCTTATTTTATTCAATGGGTACATTTCTTTACTATCATTCATATTGATGCCCAAATTATCCTAAATTGGGCCAGTGGGAGCCCCTTCAAGGTGATCCTGTGTCCTTTTGATATGACTTCATCATACATTGAGTGTTTTCTTTCCTCTTTAGCACAAGAAGATATTCCAGGCTCATTTCAACCCTGGAGCCAGGCACTTCTATTTCTTTGAGTAGAGAATAGCATTTGGAAATCAAGGTCTGTGTGCTGGGTATGTTCATTGCTACCAGGGTGTCATTGCTTCTAGGCTCTTTCAACTGACAGTCAGGAAATAGATATATGCATATGCATATAAGTGAATACACATACATCCATACACATCCATGTCTATCTGTCTGTTTATTCTACCTATATTAAAAGCTACCATCAGTTCATGCTGATACCTTCAATTTTAGTCCATCACCACAAAATTCACCTTGTTCTCTTCCATATTGGTAAATCATCTGTGTTGATGACAATTCTGGTTCCCATTATCCACAATGTATTAACTTATTTGCCTAACCCTAGAATAACAACATAGGTTTTTTTTTTTTTGAGACAGGGTGTCACTCTGTTGCTCAGGCTAGAGTGCAGTAGTGCAGTCACAGCTCACTGCAACTTTGAACTCTTGGACTCGAGTGATCCTCCCAACACAGTCTCCTGAGTTAGCTGGAACAATAGGTATACACCACCATGCCTGGCTAATTTTAAAACTTTTTTTATAGAGACTGAGTCTTGCTTTGTTGCCCAGGATGGTCTCAAACTCCTGGACTCAAGCCATCCTCCCACCTCAGCCACCAAAAATGCTGCGATTAGAGGCATAAACCACTGCACTTTGCCAACAGTGAAGTTTTGAAATTGTGGAGGAACCTATACTTTTGCAAAAAAGAGGCCTCTAGGCCAGTTGCTATGGCTCACACCTGTAATCTCAGCATTTTGGGAAGCTGAGATGGGTGGATCACTTGAGGTCAAGGATTTGAGACCAGCCTGGCCAGCGTGGTGAAACCCAGTCTCTGCTAAAAATACAAAAATTAGCCGACTATGGTTGCATGGGCCTGTAGTCCCAGCTACTCTGTAGGCTGAGGCAGGAGAATCACTTGAACCCAGGAGGCGGAAGTTGCTTGCAGTGAGCCAAGATCATGCCACTGCTCTCCAGCCTGGGCAACAGAGTGAGACTCCATCTCAAAAAACACACAAACAAAAAACACCCCTATTTAGTTTAGTATTTGCTTGAGTCCTGGTCTTTAGCCTCAGGACACGTAGTTCTGTACTGTGTTAAAAAATTACTTGGGCTGGGTTAATTCTTTTTCCTTTTTCAGTGTGGTTATGTTCCTCATTTAATAGATGGTTCAGCTTATTTGTTTTTATTTTGAATTCTATTTTGCTTCCCCCCATTCTTAATGATTTCTTTTTGTCTGATTTTGGGGTATATGAAATGTTAACATGGTTCCAAATGTCAGTACTGTCTGAAAGTTCCTCCCCACACCTACCCATTACTTCTTTCCACCCATTTTAATTTACCTTCTTAAGGTAATCAATCTATTCTCTAGTTTACTGTCTTTGTTTTCCCCCACAAATGAGTAGATATTTTATTCTCTTATATAAAAGACAGCATATTATATAAGCTGTTTAACTTTGCTTAATTTGCTTTTTAAGTATTTTTTATTTTTTCCAGCAAAGCTCCTTTTCTTTCAACTACACTGTAAATTACCACATACAGAACAGTACACACAGTAATGGAGTAAAACTCATTGTAACCATATAACTTATGTGGGTCAAGAAATTGAACTTTGCTAGTATCCCAAAAACTCTTTTATGTTCCCTTCTAATTTTAACGCTTAATCAGCTTCATCCTCAGTTTATGATAATCATTTGTTGTCTTTACAGTTAAACTCTATAACCATGCATCCCTAAAAATGTTTAGATTGCCTGTTTTTAAAATTTAATATAATTGGTTCAGTGTATGCATTTAATGTATGGCTTCTTTTTTATCTGTAAAGTTCATCAAAGTTGTTTCATTTGTAGTTATTTTAATTTTTGTGTAGTATTATATTGCATAAATACATTGCAACTTTAGAATTCATTCTAATGGTGATAGACATTTGTATTTTTCATAGTTTTGGGCTGTTAAAATTGCTTTTGTGAATATTCTGTTTTTATGAACTTCTAGTATGAAATTTCAGGAATATTCTAATTTTATGAATATTATATTGCTTTTTGATATATGTTATGGGCTGTATTGTGTCCTCTTCTTCTCCAAACAAGGTATAGAGCAATCTTAACCCCAGTACCTTAGAATGTGACCTCATTTGAAAACAGAGTTTGCAGATGTTATAGGTTAAGATGAGGCCATACTGGAGTAGGGTGGGCCTCTTATCTGATATGACTGGTGTCTTTATAAAAAGAAAGCTGTGTGAAGAGACAAAAGGAGAATGCCATGTGAAGATGGAGGATCGTAGTGATGCATCTACAAGCCAAGATATATGCCACCTGGCCAGTCACCAGAAGCTAAGAAGGCAAAGAAGGATTCCCCTACAGGTTTCACAGGAAGCATAGCCCATAGCCCTGCCGACCCTTTGATTTTGGATTTTCAGCCTCCAGAATTTTGAGACAACAGATTTGTTGTTTAAGCTAATTTTACTGTTTTATTCAAATTGCTGGCTCATAAACCTGCCTTTATTCAACTTTAGTTGATGATATGAAAATACTTAACCAAAATGGTTATAATGTTCTACATCTTTGTTGACCCTTGATATTGTCAAGGAAAAATTTAGTCATGGGGTGTTCAGTGGTATCTTTTTGAGACGGCAATTTACATTTTCTGGTAATTGATAATGAACATTTTTTTCATATGATTTGACTACTTGGATACTCATTTTTGGGTTTTCAGGTCTTTTGCACATTTTTTTTCTGTTGGTTCATCAATGTGAAGTACATTCATGTTGTACTTCCACTTCACCATTATTCATCTCTAGAACTTTGTTACCATTCGAAATAGAAACTCTGTACCCATTAAACAGTAGCTCCACTTTCCCTTTTTCTTGTAGCACCTGGCAACCACCATTCTACTTTCTGATATTGACTAGGTACCTAACATAAATGGAATCATACAGTATTTGTCCTTTGATTTAGTATGATGTCTTCAGGTTTCATCCGTGTCATAGCATGTGTCAGAATTTCCTTTTTAAGGCTGAGTAGTATTTCAGTGTCTGTTTGTGTGTCTACAAACATCTTGTTTATTCATCTTTTAGTGGATATTTGAGTTGTTTCCACCTTTTGGCTGTTGTGAATAATGCTTCTATGAACACTGATGTACAAATGTCTGTTTGAGTCCCTGCTTCCAGTTCTTTTGTGTATGTATTAAGAAGTGGTAATTCTGATTTTAATTTTTTGAGGAACCACCATCTGTTTTCAGTGACAGCTGTATCATTTTACATTTTAACCGGCAATCCCTGAGGGTTCCAGTTTCTCCACATCCTTACCAATTCTTAGGTATCCTGATGGGTGCAAGCTAGGATGACACTGGTTTCCTAATATCGCTAGTCACTTGATGTTATTGGTAGAAAGTAGATCATTCTACCAATGATGACTAGTGATACTAAGATCTTCATGTTCTTATTGGCTATTTGTTTAGCTTTATTTGAAACCTGGTCTATTCTAGTGCTCTGAACATTTGTATTTTTTTAATTATTTAGACTGGATGTGTATATTTTTTGTTTATTTTTATTGACTTTGTCAAATATCGATTGTGGGTCTGTGGTTTTATTTCAGGGGTCTCTATTCTGTTCCATTGGTCTATGTATCTGTTTTTTTTTTTTTTTTTTTAACCAGTACCATGCTGTTTTGGTTACTGTAACCTTGTAGTATAGTTTGAAGTCAGGTAATGTGATGCCTCTGACTTTATTCTTTTTGTTTAGGATTGTCTTGGCCAAGCCATGAGCATGGAATGTATTTACATTTATTTGTGTCTTCTATGATTTCTTTCAGCAATGTTTTGTGGTTCTCTTCATAGAGATCTTTCACCTCCTTGATTGGATGTATTCTTAGATATTTTGTTTTGTGCCTCTTGTAAATGGAATTGCATTATTGGTTTGGTTTGTAGCTTGAACATTATCGGTGCATAGAAATGCTACAGATTTTTGTATGCTGATTTTGTGTCCTGAGGCTTTGCTTAAATTATTTATTATGTCTAGGAGTCTCTGGCAGAATCCTTAGGGTTTTCTGGGTATAGAATCAGTTGTCACTGAAGAGAGATATTTTGACTTCCATTTTTTTCCTATTTGTATGCCTTTTAATTCTTTATCTTGCCTGATTGCTCTGGCTAAGACTCTCTCAACAGACGCTTCCAAAAAGACATACAAGCAGCCAACAAACAAAAAAATGCTTAACATTATTGATCATCAGAGAAATGCAAATTAAAACCACTGTGAGATGCCATCTCAGGCCAGTCAGAATGGCTATTATTAAAAAGTCAAAAAACAGATGTTGGCAAAGATGTGGAGAAAAGGGGACGCCTTACACACTGTTGGTGGGAACGTAAAATTTCTGCACCTTTGGAAAGCAGTTTGGAGGTTTTGCAAAAATCTGAAAATGGAACTACCATTCAACCCAGCAATCCCATTACTAAGTATCCTCCCAAAGGAAAGTAGATCACTCTGCCAAAAAGATACCTTCCCTTTTATGTTTATTGAAGCACTATTAACAACAGTAAAGACATGGAATCGATCAAGGTGCCCATCAACAGTGGACTGGATTTTAAAAAGTCTGCATGTACACCGTGGAATACTATGCAGCCATAAAAATGAATCAAATCATGTCCTTTGCAACAACATGAATGCAGCTGGAGGGCATCATCCTAAGCAAATTAACACAGAAATGGAAAGCCAAATACCACATATTCTCACAAGTGGGAGCAATACATTGGGTACACATAGACACAAAGATGGGAACAGTAAACACTTAAGATTCCAAAAGCGTGGGGGGAGGGAGGGAGTCAAGGATTGAAAAACTTACCAAGTACTATGTTCACTACTTCGGCAACAGCATCCTTAGAAGTCCAAACCTCAACATCACACAATATACCTATGTAACAAACCTGCATGTGCACCTCCTGAATCTAAAATTTAAAAAGAGGCATGTGTTCATGTCCTTTGCCCACTTTTAATGGAGTTACTTGTTTTATTCTTGTTGATTTATTTAAAATCCTTGTAGATTCTGCATATTAGTCCTTTGTTGGATGCATAGTTTGCAAATAATTTCTCCCAGTCTGTAGGTTGTCTGTTTATTCTGTTGTTTCTTTTGCTACATAGATGCTTTAGTTTGAGTAAGTCTCATTTGTCTATTTTTTGTTTTTGTTGCATTGCCTTTGAGGTCTAGTCATAAGTTCTTCACCTAAGCCAAGGTCCAGAGTTTTCCTTACATTTTCTTCTAGGATTTTTATAGTTTGAGGTTTTCCATTTAAGTCTTTAGTGCATCCTGAGCTAGTTTTTGTATGGTGAGAGTTAGAGGCCCAATTTCATTCTTCTGCATATGCCTAGTCAGTTTTTCCTGCACCACTTATTGAATAGGGTATCCTTTCCCCTATTTTTGTTGACTTTGTCAAACATCATTTTAATAATTGTTTTTTTTTTGTGGTTTTGAGTTGAAGAAGTTCTTTTATATATTCTAGATGTGAATTTAGTATTAATTTTATGATGCACAAAGATTTTCTCCTATTCTGTATGAGTTGTTTTTCTCTCTGTTGATAGTGTCCTTTGATGTACAAGAAAATTTAATTTTTATAACGTCCAATTTGTTTCTTCTATTGCCTGTGCTTTTGGTGTCATCCAAGAAACTGCCGAATCCAGTGTCATTAAGTGCTTCCCCTATTTTCTTCTGAGTGTTTTCCAGTTTAAGCTCTTAAATTTAGTTCTTTGATCCAATTAGAGTTAATTTTTAAGTATACTGTAAAGTAAGGGTCCAGCTCGTTCTTTTGCATGTGGATATCCAGTTTTCCCAACTCCATTTGCGGAAAAGACTATTTCTCCATTGAATAGTTTTGGCAACCTTATCAAAAATCATTGACCTTGTGTTTGAAAGACTCTATTATATTCTTTTAGTCCATATGTCTGTCTGTACACCAGTATACCATTTTTTATTACAGTAGTTTTGTGGTAAGTTTTGAAATCAGGATGTGTGAGAACTCCAACTTTGTTATATTTCAAATGAATTTTAGAGGTTATAGTTCCGTGCCAACCATTTTTTAAGAGTTGAAAGTAGTTTTTTCATACATTTGTTCTGTTTGTTCTAGTGTTCTAGTTCTTAATGGTGTAAGGGCACATTTGGTACCAGTTACTCCACTATGGCAGAAAGTGGAAATCTAGTAGTTTTCAATTTTATCAAACATATTTTATATGTACTCTTTTGGGAGGAGCGTCTGTTGAGATAACAGATGATACTTCTCTTTTCTTCTGATAATATGATGGATTATGCTGTTTGCATTTTCATCCAAATGTTAACCAATTTTGTGTTTCAGGAATAAACCCCACTTTTTCATGATACTATCTGTATTATCTTTTTTATGTACTATTGAGGTTAATTTGCTGAGATTTGGTTTAGGATTTTATACTTAATATTATGTGTAAGGTTAGCCTGTAGTATTCTCTTTCCTGTAAGTTCTTACTTTGTTTTAGTAACAAGGTTATGTCATCATATGAGTTGGGAAATAATCTCTTCTATGAAAGAGTTTGCATACCAAACAGTGCAATTCCTGGAAGAGTTTCTAATACCTTTTTGCCTTTGAATGCCTGTTCTTGTACCTAGGCTTTCTTATCCTTACTCTTGCCTTCCTTCTTCCTGCTTATACTTCACAGCTCAGCTCAGGATACATTTCTGGGAAACATTTCCTGAGTTTCCTGGTCTCACTGGGTTGTGAGTCGCCCCTCTATCTGTTGTGAAGGCAGCTTAATCCTATCACTTTTCCTAGTGGGAAAACTTTAGCAAGTCATCCTATTATTTATTTTTGCAAGTGCTTCAGTGGCATGCTTAACACAGGGCACTGCTGAGAGCTGCTGCAAAGCTTATTCTCCTTCCCCCTTGTGTCCCTCTTCAACCCTCTCCATGCACCCTACATAGTTCTGACCTCCTTCTGTTACTCTGCTCTCTGAATTGCTCCATGTACCTGGCACATGTCAGATATTGCCGTCTGCTCAAATGTTAGTTCTATTTTAGTTCTTTGAGAATTCTCCATACTCTTTTTCTATAAGGGTTGAACTAATTTACATTCCCTACCAACAATTTATAAGCATTCTCTTTTTTCTACAGCCATACCAACATCTATTTCTTTTTTGACTTTTTAGTAATAGCCGTATTACCAATGTTAGATGATGTATTTATCTGACGATTAGTGATGGTGAGCATTGTTTTCATATGTTTGTTGGCTGCTTGTCTTTTGAGAAATCTGTTTATGTCCTTTGCCCACTTTCAATGGTTATTTTTTTTTCTTGTTGATTTATTTAAGTTCCTTATAGATTTTGGATATGTTAGTCCTTTGTCCGATGGGTAGTTTGCAGATATATTCTCCTATCTGTAGGCTGTCTGTTCACTCTATTTACCGTTTCTTTTGCTGTGTTGAAGCTCTTTAGTTTAATGAAGTCCAATTTGTCTATTTTTGTTTTTGTTGCATTTGTTTTTGAGGTAATCATCTTAAATTCCTTGCTTGGGCCAGTATTCAGAAGAGTTTTCCCTAGGTTTTCTTTTAGGATTTTTATAGTTTCAGGTCTGACAGTTAAGTCTTTAATCTGAATTGAGTTAATTTTTGTATATGGTGAGAGGTAGAAGTCCAGTTTAATTCTTCTGTATATAGCTAGCCAGTTTTCCCAGCACCATTTATTGAATAGGGAGTCCTTTCACCATTGATTGGCATGGTTTTGCCAACCTTGTCAAAGATCAGCTGGTTGCAGAGGTGTGGCTTTATATCTAGGTTCTCTATTTTATTCATCTATGCATCTGTTTTTGTAATCTAGTAGTAAAGTTTGGATTTGGGTAATGTGATGCCTCCAGCTTTATTCTTTTTGTTTAGGATTTCTTTGGTTATTCAGGCTCTTTTTTGGTGCAGTGTTAAATTTACAATATTTTTTTTGTAATGCTGTGAGAAATGACATTGGTAATTTCATAGGAATTGTGTTGAGTGTGTAGATTTCTTTGGGCCATATGGTTATTTTAGTTATATTGATTTTTCCAATCCATGAGCATGGAATGTTTTTCCATTTGTTTGTATCATCTATAATTTCTTTCAAAAGTGTTTTGTAGTTCTCCTTGTAGAGGTCCTTCACCTTCTTGGTTAAACATATTCCTACTTATTTTATTTTTTTGTGTGGCTCTTTCTATATGGAATTGAGTTCTTAATTTGGTTCTCAGCTTGAATGTTATTGGTACACAGACATTCTACTGACTTTTGTACATTGAATTTTATATCCTGAAACTACTGAATTTGTTTATCAGGTCTAGGAGTCTTTTGGATGAGTCTTTAAAGTTTTCTAGGTATAGGAGGACTATGTCAGCAGTGAACAGAGATTATTTGACTCCCTGTTTTCCTGTTTTGGTGCCTTTTGTTTCTTTCTTTTGTGTGATTGCTCTGGCTAGGAATTTCAGTACTATGTTGTAAAGGAAGTAGGGAGAATGTATGTATTAGTCCATTCTCATGCTGCTTATAAAGACATACTCAAGACTGGGTAGTTTATAAAGGAAAGAGGTCTGATTGACTCTCAGTTCAGCATGGATAGGGAGGCCTCAGGAAACTTACAGTCATGGCAGAAGGGGAAGCAAACACATCCTTCACATGATAGCAGGAAGGAGAAGTGCAGAGTGAAGGCAGGGGGACGTGCCTTACAAAGCCATCAAATCTTGTGAGAACTGATTCACTATCTTAAAAATAGCATGGAGGTAACCACCTCCATGATTCAGTTACATCCTACTGGGTCCTTTCCACAACACGTGGGGATTATGGGAACTATAGTTCACATTGAGATTTGGATGGGGACACAGCCAAAGCATATCTGTGGACATCCCTGTCTTGTTTCAGTTCTTAAGGAGAATTCATTCAAATTTGCCCATACAGTATATGTTGGCTGTGGGTTTGTCATAAATGACTCATTATTTTAAGGTATGTTCCTTTGATGTCTAGTTTGTTGAAGGTTTTTATCATGAAGGGATGCTGGATGCTATTGAGTGCTTTTTCTGTGTCTGTTGAGATGATCATGTAGGATTTGTTTTTAATTCTGTGTGGTAAATAATATTGATTTGTGTATATTGAATGATCCTTGTTTCCCAGGAATAAAACCCACTTGATCATGATGAATTATCTGGTTGATATGATGTTGAATTAAGTTTGCTAGTATGTTGTTGAGGATTTTTGTGTCTATGTTCAGAAAGTATATTGGCCAGTAGTTTTTTGTTTTTTGTTTTCTGTGTCTTTGCTAGATTTTGGCATCAGGATGATGCTAGTTTTGTAGAATGAATCAGAGAGGAATTGTCCTTGATTTCCTGGAACAGTTTCAGTAAGATTGGTGCCAGCTCTTTGAACTTTTGGTAGAATTTGGCTGTGAATCTGTCTTGTCCATGGCTTTTTTTGGTAGGTAGATTTTTCATTACTGATTCAATTATCTAACTCTTTATCGGTTTATTCAAGATTTCAATTTCTTTTTGATTCAATCTTGGGAGGTTGTGTTTTTCCACAACACACCAACACATCTTGAGTAAAGCAAAAGCAGTGTTTAAAGGAAAGTTTATAGTGGTAAATGCCTACATGAAAAGATAGATCTCAAATTAACAATCTAATATCATACTTAAAGGACTTAGGAAAATAAACCAAATCCAAAGCTGTCAGAAAAAGAGAAATAAGAAATATTAGAGCAGAGTTAAAGGAAACTGAGACTTGCCATATCACCGAGCTTGTGGTCAAATTTAGAGAATAGAATGTTCCATGTACAGATGATTTAGAAAATGTATATTTGCGGTTGTTGGGTGGAATATTCTGTAGATGTCTATTAGGTACATTTGGTCAAGAGTCCACTTTAAGTCCAAAGTGTTTTTTTGTTAGTTTTCTGCCTTAGTTATCTGTGTAGTGCTGTCAATGGGGTAGTGAAGTCCCCCACTATTATTGTGTCACTGTATATCTCTTAAATCTAGTAGTATTTGTTTTATAAATCTGGATACTTTGACATTGGGTGCAGGTATAGTTAGGATAGTTAAGTCTTCTTATTGATTGAATTGAACATTTTATCATGAAATGCCATCTTTTTCATTTTCATTTCTTTTTTTAGTATTGTTCATTTAAAGTCTGTTTTATTTGCTACAGGAGAATAGCAACTCATACTCTTTTTTGTTTGTTTTCCATTTGCATGATAGATGTTTCTGTTTCTTTGCTTTTAGCCTGGGGATGCTATTACATGTGAGATAGATCTATTGAAGACAGCAGAATGTTGTGTTTTAAATCCAGTTTGCTACCCTGTGTCTTTTGAGTGAATCATTTAGACCATTTACATGCAAGACTAATATTGAGATACGAGGTTTCATTCCTATCATGGCCTTCTTAGTTGTTTTATAGTCTCAGTTGTATAATTGTTTTGTAGCATCTGCATACTTTGTACTTATGTGTTCTTTTATGGTAGCAGTATCATTCTTTCATTTCCATCTTTAGAACTCCCGTGACTATTTCTTAGGGCTTGTCTGGTGGAGACATTTGCTTGTCTAATAAAGGCTTTATTTCTCCTTTATTTATGAAGCTTAGTTTGGTAGAATAATGTCATTTTTTTTTTCCCTTTAAGAAGGCGAAAAATAGGCTTCAATCTTTTCTGGCTTGTAAAGTTTCTGCTGAGAAGTCTGCTGTTAATCTGATTAGATTTCCTTTATAGGTAATTTGGGCCTTTTCTCTGGCTACCTTTGAGGGTTTTTTTTTTTTTTTTTTTTTTTTGTATCAGCCTTGGATAGTCTGATGACTACATGGCTTGGGAATGGCTGTCTTGTATAGTATCTCTCAGGTGTACTCTCACTTTCTTGTATCTGGTTCTTGACTCCTCTAGCAAGATTAGGGAAATTTTCCTGAATTATTTCTAATTGGCTTTTTTTTTTTTTTTTAACTTTTTCTTGGTTAATTTGAAGGAGCAGCCTTCAAGTTCTGAAATTCTTTCTTCTGCTTAGTCTAATCTGTTGTTAAAACTTCCAGCTGTATTTTGAAATTCCTTTAGCAAAATTTTCAATTTCAGAAGTGCTGTTTTTTTTCTTAATATAGCTCTTTTCTTTCATATCTTGAATAATTTTTCTGGTGTCTTTGTATTGGATTTCAACTTTCTTTTGGATCTCATTGAGTCATTATTTTTTAAAGTAGGTTTTTACCCCTTTCTCTTTCTCTTCTCCTCTGGGCCTTCCATAATGTATATATTGGTTTGTTGGATGGAGTACCATGATTCCCTTAAGATTTCTTGACTTCTTTTCATTATTGTTTCATTTTGCTGTCTGACTGTATAATTTCAAATTGCCCATCCTCAAGTTTTCAAATTCTGTCTTCTGCTTGATAAAGTTTGCTGTTGAATCTCTCTTGTGATTTTTTAGTCCAGTTATTCTTTAATAAAATTTAATTCTCTAGTATTAAAAAATTTAATTAAATTGTATTTATTTTTATTTTATTATTTTATTTTATTGTATATTATTTTATTTTATTGTTAAGATGTGTTTGTTGCCCTGAGCTGAAGTGCAATGGTGTAATCATAGCTCACTGCAGGTTCAAAACTTCTGGGCTCAAGCAATCCTCTTGCCTCAGTTTCCTGAGTAGCTGGAACTACAGGCATACACTACAATGCCTGTCTATTAAAAAATTTTTTTTGTTAGAGAAGGGGTCTTGCTGTGTTACCCAGCCTGGTCTTAAAATCCTGTCTTCAAGCAGTCTTCCCACATCAGCCTCTTGAGTAGCTAGGATTGCAGGTGTGAGCCACACTGTGCCTGGCTTGAAAAAAAAAAATCATGTCTACCTCTGTTGATACCCTCAGTTTAGTCATGTTTTATTTTTTGATTTAGTTTAGTTGTCTGTCACCATTCTCTTATCTCACTGAGCTTTTTTAGGATGATTAATTTGAATTATTTTCAAGTACTTCATAAATTCCCATTTATTTTTGGTTGGTTAGTAGAGATCTATTTTCTTTTTTTTTTCCTTATTTTTCAATTTTTTCTTGATTCTTCATATTTCTTATATGGTTATATTCATGCCTGTACATTTGATGAAACAACTTTTTCCCTGTGTTGCAGAGCAATGTCAGCTGTAGGGAGGCAGTCTCCCGTCTTCTCTTGTTCCTGGCTGTTCCAGGCATCTAGCTGTCTCAGGCATCTAGATTCTATTTTTTTTAATTCTGAGTATGAGACAAGATAGAAATCAGGCCCTTGGAAATGCACTGAAAGGTTGGGGACAAGGCTCAGTTTGCTTTTCTCACTCCCTCCTGAAGAGAAGGCCTTAGTTCTCTGACTTTTACCAGTCTTACTGAGCAGTGCTGGTGTAAGAGGATACCTGCTCCCTCTCTTTTGTTTCTAGTTGTCTCAGACTCACAGGCTCTGCCAGTCTTTCAGTGCTTCAAATGTGAGATGACAGAAATTGGCTCTTGGGGAGTACACTGAAAGGGCAGTAGGCCAGGCAGCTGGCACACTCTTTACTGTCTCCTTCCCAGTCACGGGAGAAGTCATGGGCTCAGGCGATCCTCTGGCTCTGAACTAACCCAGTTTAGGGGAGGGACTAATGTGGGAAAATTAAGCTTACTCTTTGTATTAGGCCATTCTTGCATTACTATAAAGAAATACCTGAATTTTGGTAACTGATAAAGAAAAGTGGATTAATTGACTCATGGTTCTGCAGGCTGTAGAAGAACCATGAGCCAATTAAATTAGAAGCATGATGCCGGCATCTGCTTGGGTTCTAGAGATGCCTCACAAGATGAAGTGGGAGCTTGCATGTCACATGCCAAAAGCAGGACCAAGAGATAGAGGAGGGCAGGTGCCACACTTTACAGCAACCAGGTCTTGGGAGAATACACTGACTATTACAGGCACGTTACCAAGCCACAGACATCCAATCCTGTGACTCAGACACCTCCTACCAGGCTCCACCTCCAACACTGGGGATTACATTTCAACATGAGATGCAGGTGGGGACAAATGTCCAAACTATATCACTGTTCTTCCTATATTGGTTGCACGTTTTCTAAACTTTGTTCTTGTGTAGAGTATTGCAATTTTTTTTAACTGAATTACAAATTTCTTGCAAAGATATTTTAGTCCAAATATTATTTTTGTGTTTCTGAGGGTAAACCGGCACCAGGGCTTTCTGCTGTGCCATCTTGATGTCATCTCCACACATCTAATTTTTTTATCCCCCACAGAATGTCTCTCTCCTTTGCCTGGAATAGCAAACTTCTTCCTTTGGGGAATTGCTCATTTCTGTGTACTCTAATTATGTGGTTGTAGTGAGGGCTGCTAATTACCTATCACTCTCCTTCTGGCTTCAGGAAAGGGTGTGTGACTTAGACCTGGCCAAAGAAGTCATCTCATTTGGTCCAGTTAGGATCATGTGACTCAAATAGTGACAATGTGTTCATTTCTGGAGTTCTAAATGGTAATTATGTGAATTATTTTCTTCTCAGATTGCTAAGGAATATGAACCCAAAGCTGATTGAAAGTTGTCAGATTTCATTAATGAATATCCTACTGTAGGGAGTATGGCTGGGCAGACATTGAAATAGATGTAATTTAGAGAAATCACAAGCTATCAATATTGAGAACTCTTACTCAGAAACTTGTATTTCTCCATTTTTTCAGAAGTTGTATTAGCTTGCTCTCACACTGCTATAAAGAACTACCTGAGACAGGTAATTTATGAAGAAGGGAAGTTTAATTGACTCACAGTTCCACAGGCTTAACAGGAAGCATGACTAGGAGGCCTCAGGAAACTTATAATTATGGCTGAATGTGAAAGGGAAGTAAGCACTTTCTTCATTTGGTGGCAGGAGAGAGAGAACAAAGGGGGAAGTGGCACACACTGTTAAACTATAGATCTTGTGAGAACTCACTATCATGAAAACAGCAAGGTAGAAATTCAGCCTATGATCCAATCACCTCCAACCACGTCCCTCCTCCAACATGAGATTTGGGTGGGGACACAAATTTAAACTAGATCATTCCACCCCTGGCCTCTCCCAAATGTCACGTCCTTCTCACATTGCAAAAATACAGTTATCCATTCTCAACAGTCTCTCAGCCTTAACTCACTTCAGCATTAACTCAAAAGTCTACAGTCCAAAGTCTCATCTGAGACAAGGTAAGTTCCTAACATCTATGAGCCTGTAAAATTAGAAACAAGTTACTTCCAAGGAACAATGGGGATACATGCTTCCATTCAAATAGGGAGAAATTGGCCAACACAAAGGGGCCACAGGTCCCATGCAAGTCTGAAACCCAGCAGGACAGTCATTAAATCTTAAAGCTCCCAAATAATCTCTTTTGAAATGATGTCTCATATTCAGGGAATGCTGATGTAAGGGATGGGTACCCAAGGCCTTGGGCAACTCTGCCCCATGGCTCTGCAGGGTACGGCTCTCCTTCCAGCTGCTTTTATGGGCTAGCATTGAGTACCTGTGACTTCTTCAGGTGCATGGTTCAGGCCATCCATGGATTTGCCATTCTGGGGTGTGGGGGATGGTGGCCCTCTTCTCACAGTTCCTCTAGGCAGTGCCCCAGTGGAGACTCTGTCTGGGGTCTCTAATCCCACATTTTGACTCTGCATAGCCCTGGTAGAGATTCTCCATGAGGGCTGTGCCCTTGCTGCAGACTTCTGCCTAGACATCCAGGCATTTCCATACATCCTCTGAAATCCAGTTAGAGGTTTTCAAACCTCAGCTCTTGCCTTCTGCACACCACAGGCCCAACACCATGTGGAAGCTGTCAAGGCTTGGGGCTTGTATTCTGAAGCCATGGCCTGAGCTGTACCTTGGCCACTTTTAGCCATGGCTGGAGTGGCAATGGCTGCGATACAGGGTGCCATGTTCTAAGGCTGCACAGAGAAGTTGGGCCCTGGGTCTTGCCCATGAAACCATTTTTCCCTCCTATACCTCCAGGCCTGTGATGGGAGTGGCTGCCAGGGAGGTCTCTGAAATGCCCTGCAGATATGTTCCCCATTGTTTTGGCTATTAACATTCAGTTCCTCTTTACTTATGCAAATTTCTACAGCAGACTTGATTTTTCCCCAGGAAGGGTTTTTCTTTTCTATTGTATGGTCAGGCTGCAAATTTTCTAAACTTTTATGCTCTACTTCTCTTTTAAATATAAGTTCCAATTTCACACCATCTCTTCCCTCATGAATATGTGTGTACACTTTTAGAAACAGCCAGGTCAAATCTTGAATGCGTTGCTGCTTAGAAATTTATTCCACCAGATGCCCCAAATCATCTCTCTCAAGTTCAAAGTTCCACAGATCTCTAGGGCAGGGGCAAAATGCTACCAGTCTCTTTGCTAAAGCCTAGCAAGAATGACCTTTACTCTAGATCCCAATAAATTCATCACTTCCATCTGAGACCACCTCAGCCTGGACTTCATTGTCCATATCACTATAGGCATTTTAGTAAAAACTATTTGGTAAGTCTCTAGGAAGTTCCAGACTTTCCCATATCTTCCTATCTTCTGAGCCCTCCAAACTGTTCCAATGTCTGAATGTTACCTAGTTTCAAAGTCACTTCCACATTCTCAGGTATCGTTATAGCAGAGCCCCACTTCTAGTACTAATTTTCTGTATTAGTCCATTCTCACACTGCTATAAAGAACTACCTGAGACTGGGTAATTTATAAAGAAAAGAGGTTTAATTGACTCACAGTTCTGCAGAATTAACAAGAAGCATGACTGGGAGGCCTCAGGAAACTTACAATCATGGTGGAAGGTGAAGGAGTAAGCACTTTCTTTACATGGTGGTAGGAGAGACAGAATGTGAAGTGGGAAGTGCCACACACTCTTAAACCATCAGCTCTCATGAGAATCACTATCATGAGAACAGTAAGAAGGAAACACGCCCCATGATCCAGTCACCTCCTACCAGGCCCTTCAATTCAACATAAGATTTGGGTGGTGACACAAACCCAAATCATATCAGATGTTTTTTGAGTTTCGGAAAGATTTTATATATTTTTTCTATGGGTCTGTTACATTTCTTTTCAGGTTATAGGTATTCTATAATTTTAGTTGATACTGTGAATAAGATCTCCCTGCCCCCCCCAACCATTACATTTTCTAAGTGGTTTTTGGTATGTTACTGGAAAGCTGCTGGTTTTGGAGTGTTTATTAGCGTCTTTATTTGGTCATGTGTCTGGACCATTATAAAATCTTTTTTGATTGAGTCTTTTTTGTATTCCAGCTAGACTGTCAGAAAGTTCATGAATAGTAATAGTTTCGTGTTTTTATTTCCAATTATATTTGCCTTCTTTTAGTTTTAGTAATGCATTTAAGATTGCCATTAAAATATTGACAGTTATTCTTGTCAACATCTTTACCTCATTCATGAATTTTTTTAATACTCCAGATGATTTTCTATGAAGTTTTTTTATTCACAGTTTGCTGATAAATTTTATATTGGATCAGTATTGAGTTGGATGAAAATAGATTTTGAGAATGCTTTAGATTTTCCTACATTTTCTCCCTTTTATTTTTAATGTAGTGAATTAGGTTAATGAATGACACAATAATATAATAATTATTATTAACACAAGAGCAATAATAGAATAACTTTCCTATCTTGGTCATGTACTTATTTAAATTCATTCCTTTATTCAGATGGATTTACTTTATGGATCATCCCTCCCTTGCTTTCTTCTTTCCTTTCTTCCTTCATCTTTACCTCTCTCCTGCCTTTCTTCCCTCCATCTACACAAGTCAAAGGAGCAGCAGGAATAAAGACCCTGAGGTGGGAGAATGCTTTGACCTGTTAGTGGATCAGCAAGTGGACCAGCTGAAATGAAATTAACAAAGAGAAAAATAAATAGAAGATGAACTAGGTAAAAAAGGAGGGAAGGACAGTGATGGCAGGAGGTATATTGGGTACAACTTTGTAAAGCATTGTACAGACTTTTACTATGAATGAGATGAGAAACCACTGGAGCACTATGAGCAAAGTAATGATATGATATGACTTACATTAAAACAATCTCCCTGATATATGGAAATTGAGTGTTGGCTATAAGAATGGATGCAGAAGACACGTTAGGAGACTAAGGCAATAGTCAAGGTGGGAGACAATGGTGAATTTGACCAGGGTGATAATGATGGGGATAGTGAGAAGTGATCACATTTTGAAGGTCCAAACAATAGGGTTCATTGTTCTAGTTAGTAGGTAGTTCTATTTTTATTTTTTTAAGGAATCTCCATATTGTTTTCCATAATGGCTATACCAATTTACATTCCCACCAACAGTGTACAAGGGTTCCATTTCTCTACATCCACACCAACACTTGTCATATTTTATTTTCCTGATAGTAGCCATTCTAAAAGGTATTCATTTTATTTGTGGCTATTGTAAATGGTATTGCTTTTTTATTTCATTTTCAAATTGTTAGCATATAGAAATGCTACCAAGTTTTGTATCCTGCAACTTTACTAAATTTATCAATTCTGATAGTTTTTTGATGAAATCTTTAGATTTTTCCAAATATAAGATTATATCATCTGCAAACAAGAATGATTTGTCTTCTTTCTTTTCAGTTTGGATGCTCTTTACTTCTTTCTCTTGTCTGATTGCTCTAGCTAGGACTTCCAATACAATGCTGAATAACAGTGGTGACAGTGAGCATCCTTATAGTGTTCCACATCTTAAAGGCTTTCAGTTTTTCCCATTCATGATACTAGCTGTGGGTCTGTCATATATGGCTTTTATTATGTTGAAGTATGTTCCTTCTATACCAGTTTTTTTTTTTTATCATGAAGGGATGTTGAATTTCATCAAATGCCTTTTCAACATCAGTTGAAATGATCACATGGTTTTTGTCCTTCATACTGTTGATATTATGTACCTCATTGATTGATTTGCATATGTTGAACCATCCTTACATCCCTGGGATGAATCCTGCTCGGTCATGATGAATGATCTTTTTAACATACTTTTGAATTTGGTTTGCTAGTATTTTTTTTAAGGATTTTTACATTAATATTCACTAGTGTTATTGGCCTGTGGTTCTCTTTTTCTTGATGTGTCTTTGTCTGGTTTTGGTATCTGGGTAATACTAGCCTTGTAGAATGAGTTTGGATATATCCTCTTCTCTACTTTTTGGAACTATTTGAGCAGAATTGGTGTTAGTTCTTTAAAGGTTGAGTAGAATTCGACAATGAAGTCATCACATCCTGGATTTTTCTTTGCTGGGAGACTTTTCATTATGGCTTCAATCTCGTTACTTTTTATTGTTCTGTTCAGGCTTTGGATTTCTTCATAGTTCAATCTTGTAAGTTGTATGTGTCTAGGAATTTACGCATTTCTTCTAGATTTTCCAATTTATTGACATATAATTGCTCATAGTAGCCACTAAAAATCCTTTGAATTTCTGTGATATCAATTGTGATATCTTCTTTTTCATCTCTGGTTTTATTGATTTGAGTCTTCTGTCTTTTTTCCTTAGTTAGTCTTGCTGAAGGTTTGTAAGTTTTGCTTAACTTTTCAAAAACTAGCTTTTTGTTGGTTTTCTGTATTTTCTTCATTTCAATTTCTTGAAATGTTGATCTTTTGTATTTTCTTCATTTCAATTTCATTTATCTTTGATCTTTATTATTTTTTTCTTTTGCTAACTTGGGGTTTGATTTGCTCTTGCTTTTCTTGTTCATTGGATTGTTTATTTGAAGATTTTCCCTTTTTTTGATGTAATTGCTGTGACAGGAAAATATCTTGGGCTCCCAAAGTCACTAAGCTAAAGGGAAAATTCAAGCTTGGAACTGCTTAGGGAAAATCTGCCTTCTATTCTGTTCAAAGTCATCCCTCTGCTTACTAGATAGATGCATATTCTGATTGCGTCTTTTGGAAAGGCTTATCAGAAACTCAAAAGAATGCCACCATTTGTCTCTCACCTGTCCGTGACTTCGAAGTCCCCTCTTTGCTTTGAGTTGTCCCTACCTTTCTGGATGGAACCAATGTACTTGTTACATAGATTGATTGATATCTCATGTCTCCCTAAAATGTATAAAACCAAGCTGTGCCCTGACCATCTTGGGCACATGTCATCACGACTTCCTGACACTGTGTCATGGGTGCATATCCTCAAACTTGGCAAAATAAACTTTCTAAATTAACTGAGACCTCTTTCAAATTTGGAGGGTTCACAGTGCTTATACCTGTAAACTTCTCTCTTAGTACAGCTTTTGCTGTGTCTCATAGGTTTTTGTATGTTGTGTTCATTACCATTTGTTTCAAGAATATTTTCAATTTTCTTCTTAATTTCTTCATTGATCCACTGTCATTCAGGAGCATATTATTGAATTTCCACGTTTGTACAGTTTCTAAAATTCCTCTTATTATTGATTTCTAGTTGTATTTAATTGTTTTCAGAGGAGATGCTTGATGTTATTTCAGTTTTTGGAATGTTTTCAGACTTGTTTTGTGATCTAACATATAATCTTGTTCTTGAAAATGATCCATATGCTGACATTTCAACATTAGATGAAATGTTCTGTAAATATCTTTTGGGTCCATTTGGTCCATAGTGCAGATTAAGTCCGATATTTCTTTTTTTATTTTCTGCCTGGGACATCTGTCCAGTGCTGAAAGTGGGGCATTGAAGTCTCCAGCTGTTACTGTATTGAAGTCTATCTCTTGCTTTAGCTCTAATAATATTTGCTTTATATATCTAGATTCTCCAGTGTTAGGTGCATCTATATTTACAATTGTCATATCTTCTTGATGAATTGACCCCTTTATCATTATATAATGACCTTATTTGTTCCTTTTTTCTTGAAATCTATTTTGTCTGATATATGTATAGTGACTCTTGCTCTTTTTCAGTTTCCATTGGCATTGGATGTCTTTTTCCATCCCTTTATTTTCAGTCTCTGTGTGTCTTTATAGGTGAAGTACGTTTCTTATAGGCAACAGATTATTGAAGTTCCCTCTTTGGGCAGACCTCAGGTGAGCACAGCCTAGTTCTGCTTTCTGCTGTGACAGGACAGCACTGAGTTCAATGCAAAACCTCACGATCTCTGCACTATCCATCTCCAAGTGCACAGATTTTCTGTGCAAGGTGGGATGGGGGAGGGGTTATGTCAGCAATTCAAGACTGTTTTTCCTACCCATTTCAGCAATATGAAGTCAAAACAGGGCACTGTGAATGCTCACCTAATTTTTGGTTCCTATGAAGGTGCTGCCTTTGTGTAGATGTTGTCAAACTTGGTGTTTCTTCAGTGGTGATGATGGGTAGAGCCTTCTATTCAGCCATCTTCCTCCACCCAAAAATCTTTTCATTGTGTTTTTAAAGGTATTTTCTCATGTTGCTTAAATTTTCCAATTTATTGCCATAAAGTTGTTCCTTAGTACCTTCTCATTGTTTTAAAAATGTGTATAGGAACTAATACTTACAATTTGTGTTTTCTCTATTAATATTGATCAATATTGCTATGTATTCATAAATTTTATTATTCCTTTCAAGAACCAACTTTTGTCTTTGATTAAAAAAATTTTTTAATTGAAACATCTTTTAATGTTGAAAATTTATTTTTAATTGACACATGATTATACATATTTATGGGATATAGTGGAAGTTTGATATATGTTTATAATGTGTAATAATGAAATTCATATAATTAGCATATCTATCACCTCAGACATTTATCATTTCTTTGTGATGAGAACATTAAATATTTTCTAGCTATTTGAAATACCTAATATATTATTGTTAACCCTACTGTGTAATGAATTATTTTATACATTGATTCTTAGCTTTTATTTTATTCTGTTAAAGGTTTAATTAGATATTATCTCTGTTATTTTTTAAAATTACTTTTTATATAAAATATTTTCAATCTTTTGCCTTTTTCATATATACCCTGCAAGCCAGAAATTTCCGTGTAAGCATTGCTTTAGCTGTATCCTACAAGTTTAATACGTAGTATTTCCCTTACTAGTTATAAATTTTCTATTATACATTTTGAACATATTTGGACCATGGGTCATTAGAAGGGTGTTCTTTAATTGAGGCATATAATTATTTTCTAGCTGTAAGAGTTAAAGAAAAAGGAAAGAAACATGAAAACTGGCTCAGCAGTCAAAGAGCATAAACCTGAGAGGGGCTTCTGGCCAATTTTGATAAGGAGTGCTCTCTTACAGACTAAGAGTTTTTTTTTTTTTTTTTTTTTTTTGAGACGGAGTTTCGCTCTTGTTACCCAGGCTGGATTGCAATGGCGCCATCTCGGCTCACCGCAACCTCCGCCTCCTGGGTTCAAGCAATTCTCCTGCCTCAGCCTTCCGAGTAGCTGGGACTACAGGCACACACCACCATGCCCAGCTAATTTTTGTATTTTTAGTAGAGACGGGGTTTCACCATGTTGACCAGGATGGTCTCGATCTCTTGACCTCGTGATCCACCCGCCTCGGCCTCCCAAAGTGCTGGGAACAGACTAAGAGTTTTTATTGGTTTTAGGGTGAGAGAGCTTATCACAGGCTTGGAACGTTTCTGTATGGGGGAGAAGTTTATGGCAGGGTTGGAATGTCTCTGGTCAGAGGGGAGGTTATCTTGGGGCTAACATCACTTCAGCTGGAGGGGAAGTTATCTCAGGGATGGCATATCTCTGGTTGGGGAGGGGTTGGTTTTATCTTATAGTTGTAATGTTTCTGGTCAGAGATGTCATTTGTGGTTTATGGTCATTAGCCATTAGGCTGATGCCCTTTGGATTTAGGCAATTTTTGATCAAGGTGAACTTTAAAATGGCAGTGCTTGTCCAAGATGGCACTGCTCCTTCTCTTTCAATCCAGCCCTATAGTTATAAAAAGGATGAGGGGCAGTGGGTTCTTTCTGGCTACTTCCTGTGGATGAGGGGTTGGAGAGTTTTCTGGTCTCGGAGTAATGCCATCTGTAGATGTTTTGGGGTAGTTTGTGAAGTGGTCATGATCCTGTCAGTTAAAAATCTTTGAAAAAGGTTAAGTAGGCAGGGTAAGAACATTAGTCTTAGGCATATTATTAGGAGAGGGCCAGGAATGGGATGACCCATGCTATTGTTTTGTTCCCAAACCAAGAATCTTTTTGGTTGTTTTGGTATTCCCTTAGCTTTTTAGCCCTTTCTTTAAATTATTTAGCAGTGTTTCTTACTAGGCCCGACTGGTTGAGATAGAAACAACATTCCTCACCCAGTGAGAGGCAGAGGCGCATGTTTGGAAATGCCCATGTGTTATTTTCTGTTGGTAACTGTTATTCTTGCTGTGAGGATAATAATTAAGCAAAATGCTATAGTAATTGAGATTCTCTTTCTGATATTCCACCCTGAGCGTGCTACAGTATATAGTCCTGCTGCAAATAGAGTGGGTAAAGCATTCCCCACAAAGGTGGCATAGTAAATAATTTCCATTAAAAAGTTTTAATATTTGGCTTAAAAAGAGGGGTAGGAATGACAAAAAGTATTTGATGATGTAGGGGTATTAGAATTTAATGTAAACAGTAGAAGATAATAAAAATTGAAAAACTTTAGGCAACACTAGAATTTAGCAACAGGTATACTGTAGTTTTTCAAACATAATTTTCTTTCTCGTTTACCATTTTTTATTAAAAGACAAATCACAGTAGGACTGGTTTGCTTTATTATACTTGGGTTTAATTATTTTCATATAGTGCAGCAAGAATAATTACTTGTTATATAGGTGTGTTTTTTGTTTTGTTTTGTTTTTTGAGATGGAGTCTTGCTCTATCCCCTTGGCTGGAGTGCGGTGGAGTGATCTTGGCTCACTGCAACCTCCACTTCCTGGCTTTGAGGAATTCTTCTGCCTCAGCCTCCAAGTAGCTGGGATTACAGACACCTGCTATCATGCCCGGCTAAGTTTTGTATTTTTAGTAGAAACAGGGTTTCACCATGTTGGCCAGGCTGGTCTTGAACTCCTGACCTCAGGTGATCTTCCCGCCTCGGGCTCCCAAAGTGCTGGGATTATCGGCGTGAGCTACCGCACTCAGACATAGGCCTTTTAAATTGGCTTTGATGGAACTTTGTTCCATATATGGAATCAGAGGTAATACCATTTTAAAGCCAAGCCCAGCTGTGGACTTGTATCATCAAATACCTGTGAGTTGGGTCAGTTCCTCTCCTCTCGAGGTTCCAAGATAACTTGGCGTTCCCAGCCTGTCAGAAAGTGTCATTCTTTACTTACTAGGAGGACGGTTTTCCAAGGGCTTTATTGGCTTCATAAGTTTAATTCCTTAAAGGAAAGCATACCATTGCAGTCAAAGCCTTGGTAAAAATAACAAGTTTTCCCAATTATATCCTCTTACAAAAGAAAACTGGTTCTTATTGCACTTAAGCAAATAACTATATTACTATAACTTAAGAAGACTCACAGATAGTTTCCAAATTCTGGAGAAAATCAGGTAGAGAAACAAATAATTTTGCTCCAGATTTTGTCCATGAGAGTATACCAAATAGTTAAAAGCTGTCAATAGCTCAAAAGAAAAGTTTATTTGACTCTTTGAAAAGCAAAACAAAGGATTATAGCAATATTTTAAGCAAAACGTCAAAAAGATCACTCTAGTCTCCTGTTAGTTCAGTTCATGCAGTTAATTCTTGTCCTGCTTTTTATCAGAAACCTTCATTCAAGGGCACCTGTTAGAGCTTTATACCTGATTATAAAGCCATCTTCTAAAGAGGACTAAAATAAGACAAGAATTGTTTATGGATGACAAAAAGTTTTAGGGTAGCCAAAGTTAAAGACACAATGGACAAGGAAATCTGTTACCTTTGTGGCACACAGTAATTTTAACATAACAATTATAATTATTACTGATAAAGTGTTACACTAAGATATATCAGAATTATAGGAGTCTCTCATAACTTTGAAACACATACCAATAACATATTTATACAAATATAGCCCAAAGAAAGCCAAACACTATTTTATATTTGACAATGTTTCCCGTATGCTTTCATACCAAATAAGCCAAGTTTTTTTTTTCCCTGCATATTTTCTCTCATTTTTAAATAGTTACCTCATTTTTTTTTAAATTTTTTTATTGCATTTTAGGTTTGGGATTACATGTGAAGAACATGTAAGATTGTTGCATAGGTACACACATGGCAGTGTGATTTGCTGCCTTCCTCCCCATCACCTATATCTGGCATTTCTTCCCATGCTATCCCTCCCCAACTCCCCAACACCCGCTGTCCCTCCCCTTTTTCCCCCCGACAGACCCCAGTGTGAAATGCTCCCCTCCCTGTGTCCAAGTTTTACCTTTATATTAGTGTGCTATTAATGTTAAACTCAATTTTTAATAAAACCTTGTAGACACATGTACCTAATGTTAATGTTTGACCATAAGGTAAGATTTTTATAGATCTTTTTTAAACCTTTTATGATTTTTGTTATAGAGCTGGTGAGTGTTTTAAGAAAACCCATTGTGCTTTTACTTTAATGCTCAATTTGCAGAAAAACTGGATGATACTCCTTCAACTTGAGCCAATATGTTTATGCATAAAATTTCCTTTACAATTAACCTTTCAAAACTTGCTTAAACCTTCATTTTTATTTTATTCAGCTTAAACCAATTCACTGGCGAGCAGCCCCAGCCTGAGCTTTGCAGTCCCCTTTAGGTTAGTTGTCCTTCTCATACAAATTGCTCAAAATGTGAAGTGAGAGACAAGATGGGGTGGGCAGACTCTCAGGATCCAGCAGGATGAGCAGCTGCTATCCACTGCTTCCTGGGTTGCAAGACAGCCTCTACCCTCAACATCCATCCCGGGTTTTTGCACCAAATGTAAGAGTTAAAGAAAAGAAAGAAACATGAAAAGTAGCTCAAGAGTTAAAGATGGGTTTATTTTGAATAAACATGAGGGACTTCTGGCTGATTTCGGTCAGGAGTGCTGTTGCTTACAGAGCATTTTTATTGGTTTTAGGGTGAGAGAGCTTATCATAGGCGTGGAGTGTTTCTGTGTGGGGGATAAGTTTACTGTGGCATTGCAATGTCTCTGGTCCGGAGGGGAGGTTATTTTGGGGCTGACATCTCTCCAGCTGGAGGGGAGATTATCTCGGGGCTGGCATGTCTCTGGTTGGGGAGGAGTTTATCTTATGGTTGGAATGTTTCTGGTTGGAGATGTCATTTGTGGTTTATGGTCATGCTGACCTGATGCCCTTTGGATTTAGATAGTTTTTGATCAAGGTGAACCTTAAAATAGTGGTTATTGTAAGCAGTGCTGGAACAAACATAGGAGTGAAGATATCTCTTCGATATACTTTCTTTTGAGTATATACCCAGGAATGGGAATGCTGGATCATATGGTAGCTCTATGTTTATTTCTGTGAGGAACCTCGAAACTGTTCTTCATAATGATCGTACTAATTTACATTCCCACCAACAGTGTATCAGGTTCTCTTTTCTCCACATCCTCGACAGCATTTGTTATTATCTGTCTTTGGGATAAAGGCCATTTTAACCAGGGTAAAAAGAGATCTCATTATAGTTTTGCTGATGATCAGTGATGTTGATAATGATCAGTGATGTTGATGATCAGTGATGTTGAGCATCTTTTCTTATACCGGTTTGCCATTAGTATGTCTTTTTTTTTTGAGAAAATTATTTTGAGATCTTTTGCCCATTTTAAAATTGGATTATTAGATTTTTTTTTTTCCTGTAGAGTTGTTTGAGCTCCTTATATATTCTGGTTATTAATCCTTTGTCAGATAGGTGGTTTGAAAATATTTTCTCAAATTCTGTGGGTTGCCCTTTCATTTTGTTGATAGTTTACTTTGCTTTGCAGAAGCTTTTTAACTTGATGTGATCTCATTTGTCCATTTTTGCTTTGATTGCCGGTGCCTGCAGGGTATGCCTCAAGAAATTGTTGCCCAAACCATTGTCCTAGGGATTTTCCCCAGTATTTTCTTATAGTAATTTCATAGTTTGAGATCTTAGATATAAGTCTTTACCCTGTTTTGATATTATTTTTGAATATATTGAGACATAGGGGCCTAGTTTCATTCTTCTGCATATGTATATCCAGTTTTCCCAGCACCATTTAGTGAAGAGACTGTCTTTTCTCCAACGTATGTTCTTGGCACCTTTGTCAAAAATGACTTCACTGTAGGTGTGACAATTTGTTTCTGGATTTTTTATTCTGTTCTATCATTCTATGTGTCTGTTTTTACACCAGTATCATACATACCATTTTCGTTACTATAGCTTTGTAGTGTAATTTGAAGTCAGGTAATGTGATTCCTCCAGTTTTGTTATTTTTAGTTAGGATAGCATTGGCTATTCTGTGATTCTACATAAATTTAAGGATTTTTTTCTACTTTCTTAATTTTTTTTTTTTTTTTTTGAGACAGGGTCTTGCTCTGTCACCCAAGCTGGTGTTCAGTGGTGCGATCATGGCTCACTGCAACCTCTGCCTCCCAGGCTCAAGCCATCCTCCCATCTCAGCCTCCTGAGTAGCTGAGACTGCAGGTGCATGCCACCACCCCGGCTTACTTCTGTATTTTTTTTGTAGAGACAGAGTTTTGCCACGTTTCCCAGGCTGGTCTCAAACTTCTGAGCTCAAGCAATTCACCCACTTTGACTTCGCAAAGTGCTGGCATTACAGGCATGAGCCCTTGCACCCTGCCTTTTGTGTGTGTGTGTGTGTGTGTGTGTGTGTGTGCGCGCAAAGAATCTTCACAGATAATAAAAATATAAATTCCGTATAAATTTTATGATTGTTTTTTCTATTTCAATGAAGAATCTTATTGGTATTTTGATAGGGATTGCATTGAGTCTGGAGATTCCTTTGAGTAGTATGCACATTTTAACTATATTGATTCTTTCAATACATAAACATAGAATAGTTTTCATTTTTTTTATGTCCTCATCAATTTATTTTATCAGTGCTTTATGGTTTTCATTATAGATATCTTATATTTCTTTGGTTAAATTAATTCATAGGTAGTTAAATTTTTGTGGCTAATGCAAATAAGGTTACTTTTAAAATTTCTTTTTCAGATTGTTCACTGTTGGCATATAGAAATGCTACCAAATTTTGGATGTTGATTTTGTATTCTGCAACTTTACTGAATTTATCTATCAGTTCCAATAGCTTTATTGTGGAGTCTTTAGGTTTTTCCAAATATAAAATTATATCATCTGTAAACAAGGATAATTTGACTTCTTCCTTTCCAATTTGGATGCCCTTTCTTTCCTTCTCTCGTCTGGTTGCTCTAGCCAGGACTTCCACTACTATGTTGAATAACAGTGATGATAATGGACATCCTTGTCATATTCTAGACCTTAGAGGAAAGGCTTTCTGACTTTTCCCATTCAGTATGCTACTACCTGTGAGTCTGTCATATCTGGCTTTTATTATGTTGAGGTATGTTCCTTCTATATTTAGTTTTTTGAGTTTTTGTCATGAAGGGATGTTTTATCAAATGCTTTTTTATCATTGGTTGAAATGATCACATGGTTTTCATCCTTCATTCTGCTGATCTGATGTATTACATTGATTTGCATGTATTAAACTGTCCTTGTATCCCTTACATAAATCCCCCTTGGTCATGATGAATGATTTTTCTAATGTACTGTTGAATTATGTTTGCTAGTATTTTGTTGAGGATTTTTGCATCAATATTTATCAGAGTTATTTTCCAGTAGTTTTGGTTTTCTTTTCTTTCTTCTTCTTCTTCTTCTTTTTTTTTAATGTATCTTTAGCTGTTTTTGGTATCAGGGTAATACTGGCATCATAGAAAGGGTCTGGAAGTATTCCCTTCTCCTCTGCTTTTCAATTCGAATAGGATTGGTATTAGTTCTTTAAATGTTTGGTAAAATTCAGCAGTGACACCATTGAGTCCCAGGCTTTTCTTTACTGGGAGACTTTTTATTACAGCTTCAGTCTCATTACTTGTTATTGTTCTGGACAGGTTTTGGGTTTCTTCATGGTTCCTTTTTTTTTTTTTGTGACAGAATCTTGCTCTGCTGCCCAGGCAGGAGTGCAGTGGCATGGTCTCAAGTCACTGCAACAACTGCCTCCCAGGCTCAAGCAATTCTTGTGCCTCAGCCATCCAAGTAGCTGGGATTACAGGTGCGTGCCACCATGCCTGGCTAAATTTTTGTACTTTTAGTAGAAACAGGGTTTTACCATGTTGGCTAGATTGGTCTCACACTCCTGGCCTCAAGTGATCCACCCACGTTGGCTTCTCAAAGTGCTGGGATTACAGGTGTGAACCACTGTGTCTGGCCCATGGTTCAATCTTGATATGCCGTATGTTTTTAGGAATTCGTTCCTTTCTTCTGGATTTTTCAATGTATTGGCATATAGTTGCTTGTAGTAGCCACCAATGATCCTTTGAATTTCTGTGGTATCAGTGGTAATGTCTTGTTTTTCATTTCTGATTTTATTTGTGTCTTCTCTCTTTCTCTTTTAGTCTGGCTAAAGGTTTGTCAATTTTGTTTAACTTTTCAAAATTCCAAGTTTTTGTTTTCATTTATTTTTTTTGTATTGCCTTTTAATTTTAATTTTATTTATTTCTTTTCTAATCTTTATTGTTATTTTATCTCCTAATTTTGAGTTTAGTTTCCTCTTGCTTTTCTAGTTCTTTAAAATGTATCATTAGATTGGTTTTGTTGTTGTTGAAGTTTTTTTCTCTTTTTAATGTCGGCATTTATAGCTATAAACTTCCCTCTGAGTAATGCTTTGACTGTATCTCATAGGTTTTGGTATGTTTTGTTTCCACTATTATTTCCAGAAATTTTAAAATTTTCTTTACAATTTTTTTTATTGACCACTGGTCGTTCAGGAGAATATTGCTTAATTTTTATATATTTGTATAACTTCCAAAATTTATCTCATTATTAATTTCTAGTTTTATTCCATTGTGGTCAGAGAAGATAGTTGATATTTTCATTTTTTGAATGTTTTAAGACTTATTCTGTGATCTAACATCTGGATCTATCCTTGAGAAAAATCCGTGTGCTGAGAAAAATAACATGTATTCTGTAGCTGTTATATGGAATATTCTGTAAATATCTATTAGATATATTTGGTCTATAGTGCAGATTAAATTCAATGTTTCTTTGTTAATTTTCTGTTTGCAAGATCTGTCCAATGCTGAAAGTGGGGAGTTGAAGTCTCCAGCTGTTTTTGTGTTGGGGCCTATTGATCTACCTTTAATAATATTTGCTTTATATATCTGGGTGCTCCAGTGTTGGGTGCATATGTATTTACAATTGCTATATCCCATTGCTGAATTGACCCTTTTTTTTTTTCTTTTTTTATCTGGGAATATCCTGATGAATGAATTGACACTTTTATCATTATATATTGACCTTCTTTCTCTTTTCATATAGCTTTTGTCTTAATATCTATTTTGTCTGACATTAGTATAGCTACTTCTGCTCTTGTTTGGCTTAAACTGGCATGGAAAATCTTTTTTCATTCGCTTGTTTTCAGTCTATATGTGTATTTATAGGGGAACTGTGTTTTTTTGTTTGTTTTTGTTTTAGATTGGAGAGTTTAGTCCATTTACATTCAGTGTTACTCATAAGTAAGGACTTAATCCTGCCATTTTGATATTTGTTTTCTGGTCATTGCTTCCCTCTTTTCTTCCTGTCTTCCTTTAGTGAAGGTATTATGTCTGGTGATATGATTTAGTTTTTTGCTTTTAATTTTTTGTCTATTCATTGTATTTTTTGTTTGTTTGTTTGATGTTACCATAAGGCTATCTTACAACCCATTATTTTAACCTGATGACACAGTTTGCATAAACAAGCAAAAAGAAAACTAATAAAAATTATGTGCCTTAACTTCAACCCCTGCTTTTTAACTTTTTGTTGTTTCTTTTCTTTTTTTTTTTTTTTTTTTTT
>PVKV010006446.1:0-62841 GCA_004027835.1 Alouatta palliata
TCCTTTGTAGGGACATGGATGAACCTGGAAACCATCATTCTCAGCAAACTGACACAAGAACAGAAAATCAAACACCGCATGTTCTCAGTCATAGGCATGTGTTGAACAGTGAGAATACATGGACACAGGGAGGGGAGCATCACACACTGGGGTCTGTCGGGGGGAAAAAGGGGAGGGACAGCGGGGGGTGGTGAGTTGGGGAGGGATAGCATGGGGAGAAATACCAGATATAGGTGATGGGGAGGAAGGCAGCAAATCACATTGCCATGTTTGTACCTATGCAACAATCTTGCATGTTCTTCACATGTACCCCAAAACCTAAAATGCAATAAAAAAAATGAAAGAGAAAAAAAAATAGCAGACAGTTGGTTCTTATATTTTAATCCAACTTGCCACTCTATGCCTTTTAAGGTAGACATTGATACCGTTCACATTCATTTATGTGTTAAATTTTGATCCTGTCATCATGTTATTAGCTGAGTGTTTTGTAGACTGATCATATAGTTTCTTTATAGTGCCTTTGGGCTATGTGCTTAAGTGTTTTTGTGATAGCATGTATCTTTCTGTCATTTCTGTGTTCAGCACTCCCTTAAAGGACTTCTTATAAATCTGATCCAGTGGTGATAAATTCCCTTAGTATTTCCTTATCTGAAAAGGACTTTATTTCTCCTTTGCTTATGGAGCTTGTTTTGTTGGGATATTGACTTTTTTGTTGGAATTTCTTTTCTTTACGGATTCTGAATAATAGTCCTTAATTGATTCTGGCTTGTAAGGTTTATGCTGGGAGCTCTATTGCTTGCCTGACGGGATTCCCGCTGTAAGTGACCTGATCTTTATCTCTAGCTGCCTTTAAGAGTTTTAAATTTCTCATTGACCTTGGTGACTCTGATAACTGTGTGCCTTGGATTGTTATCTTTTCTAGTAGTCTTACAAGGGTTTTCTGTATTTCTTGGAATTTCATACCAACCTATTTAGTAATATTGCAGATATTTTATAGAATACATCCTCAAATATATTTTCCAAGTTGCTTACTCTCTCTCCTTCTCTCTGAGAAATACAAAGAAAAAATAGTTTGGTCTTGTTATGTAATAACATTTTTTGGAGGTTTTGTCTTTTTTAAATTTTTTTCTTCATTTTTCACTGAGTTAATTTGAAAAACTTGTCTTTGAGCTCTGAGATCCTTTCCTCAGCTTGGTCTACTCTGAGATTAATGCTTTCAATGATCTATAAAATTCTAGCAGAAAATATTTCCTTTCCCAAAGGTCAGATTGATTCTTTCTTAAAATGGCTATTTCTTCTTTCAACCGTTGCACCATTTTATGGGATCCTTTGGATTCCATGGATTGGGTTTTTACTTTCTCCTATATCTTCATGAGATTATTTTCCATCCAGATTTTGAAATCTATGTCTGTCATTTCAGTCATTTCAATCTGGTTAAGAATCATTGCTGGGGAGCTAGGGTGCTAGTTTAAACATAAGGGGGACTGATTTATTTGAATCATCAAAGTTCTTGAACTTCCTCATCTGCGATGTCTGGTGTTTCTTTGTATTTTTGACTTTTTGTTGTTTTTTAGTCTTTACTTCTGTCGAGGGTTTAACTCTAGTGTAAGTTGAGAATTATCAATTGTCTTCATTTCTAGATGCTTTCTGAGGGCTGAGGCTCTGTACTGCGTCTTTATTTATAGCTAAATTCTTGTCTTGAGTTTCATAGATGCAGTATACTAGCAAAATATTTTTGGTATTGTCATTTTGGCCACAATCCAGTAGACAGACCTAAGAGCAATGGACTCCAGACAGGTTCTTAGTCACATGGCTCTTTAATATTTCAGTATATTCACAGTGATGCTCTGTGGTGGGAGAAGAAAGAGAGAAGATCCTCTCTCCAGGTCTACTCCAGGGCCTCAGGAGAGCCCCTTCCAATCACTGGTGCCACCCCCACATTTTCTTTTTCATGTGTTTCAGGCTGCAGGGCTCCTTCAGGCAGAGGCCATTGTTAGCATACAGGTTACATTCTTCTGGGGCTGCTTGGCACTCCCCATCTGTGTGCTAAAACCCTAGGCCTGGGGCACTGGGACCAAGCCTGCAGCTTTATCTTCTATTCCCTTTGGGTTAGGAATTGACTGTCCTGGGGGATACGAAGTGCACCCAGGCCACCAGAAAATCACTCACTGGGAACCAATGGTAAAGCACCCAGGCTGGGAATCAGAGGCTGTGCTGTGTACATGTTCCTGCTATAGTGGCTAGGGAGGGGAATTTGGAGTGGCTGTCTGGCAGGGGGGCCTCTAGGACAGAGACGCCACAATCCTATGGGAAAGATGGCTCTGCTCTCTTTGGCCCACTGGTCAGCTGGAGTTAGAGCTACTCAGAGGAAAATGGAAAGCCTTGGGGGACCGGCGCCTATGACTGTGCTGCACTGCCTCCGCCTGGCGTGCAAATTCACCTGGTCTCCATGCAACACGGAGCTCTGTCTCTGCCTACTCTTCAGGCAGATATCCCTTACAATTCAAAGGACCTATCTTGGGGTGGGGGAGTAAAGGATCTTTGTAGCTAGGATTCCAGAAGTCCACAGCAAGTGTGGGCTGCCCTGCCATCATTTCACTTATTTCTTCCCTAGGAGCAATTCAGGGCCAGGAATTCATCCTTGTCCTCCACAGCTCCATGCAGGGTTTCCAGCTTCCTCCCTCTTCGGCCTCAGTATCTATATTGTATCTCTATAGATTTTCAGTGTTTTCTCTCTGAAGATGTGTTTGAAGTGTGTTGGTTTAATCCATATTTTGGTCTCTCAGTGGGAGCAGTACTTCCTCGTTGTGACTAGTCAGACATCTTATATGCCTCCTAGTTCCTAACTTTATTTCATCAACATTTTGTAGTTTTCAACATGCAGGTCCTGCACATATTTTGGTAGACTTATACCTAAATATTTCACTTTGAGAGCTGTTGTAAGTGCTATATGTTATTTTTAAATTCTGATTTTCAATTGTCCACTGAATGTGGACATATTAGGAATATGATTAATTTTTGTGTTTTGGCCTTATATCCTATTACATTACTTAAGTCACTGATTATTTCTAAAAGATTTTTATAGATATCTCTGCATAGTTTCTGCAGATAATTGTGCCATCTGTGAATGGGGCAATTTTATTTTTTTTTTCTAATTTGTATATCTTTTTCTCATATTATTTTAGTAGTTGAACTCCCAGCATAATGGTGAATAAGGGTACTGAGAGCAGGCATTCTTGCTTTGTTCCTGATATTAGGAAGAAAGTATTACGTTTTCACCATTTACTATTGTGGAACCTGTACATATTTTGCAGATGGTATTACTAGGTTGAGGAAGTTTGTTTTAGTCTGTGCAGAGAATTTTTATGATAAGTGTATTAGGGTTCTCTTAGAGGGACAGAACTAATAGGATATATATATAGATACACACACACATATGTACATATATATGTATGTATATAAAGAGAAGTTTATTAAGTATTAACTTACACAACCACAACGTCCCACAATAGGCTGGCTGCAAGCTGAGAAGCAAGGAGAGCCAATCTGAGTCCCAAAACTAAAGAACTGGGAGTCCGATGTTCTATATCAGTAAGTATCCAGCACGGGAGAAATTTTTAGGTTGAGAGGCTAAGCCAGTTACTTCCTTTTCACGTTTTTTTCTGCCTGCTTTATATTCGCTGGAAGCTGATTAGATTGTACCCACCAGATTAAGGATGGATCTGCCTTCCCCAGCCCACTGACTCAAACGTTAATCTCTTTTTGCAACACCCACACAGACACACCCAGGATTAATACTTTGTATCCCTCAATCCGATCAAGTTGACACTCAGTATTAACCATCACAAGTCCACCCCTTGTCTACATGAATCCATACACATCTCCTGAGATTATATGTAATCTTCAAATAAAACAATAATGACTTCATAATTACACCTAACATAATACAATTATCCTTCATATAAGGAGAAATTCGCCAATCCCAAACCCAAATACTATTACATAAAGTTAACAATACTTAAATGCTGATATGAAGTCAATAAATCTTATGTCACATGATAAAAGGAAATAAAATGAAGAAACTTTCTTAGTAAAAGTATATACATGCACAAACATGTTTTTAGCAAAAGAAAAAGAAAATGCTCATTACAATTACAGCCCTCATTTCTGCAGTTGGTCATGTGATTGTGGGTGGTATTGATGACCACCTTCTTCTACTACCCATTCTGTATTCCCTTTGTCTTCAGCAAGTACCTCAGAAGGTCATGTTTTCTTTTGTCTTGTTTTGTTTTTTTTCCTGGTGGAGTGACCCAAACCTTTATTTCTGAAGGGTCTGGGACATTTGTAGTCCTGCTTGGATTTGGCTGTTGTAGTTTTCCATTGACCTGAATCACAGGGCATGATAATATTAAGAGACGCCCTAATAGATTTCCTGTATTCCATGCAAACTCTTCCTTACCTCCATTGTGGAGTTGTAGACTGATTTCATCTTGATAGTCTGGGTCAGTCACCCCCACCAGCACTTTAATTCCCTTCTTAGCCTGTTGACTTAAAGGTAGGAAGATTCCAAAGTATCCAGGTGGCAATCTTAACTTACAGTTTAATGGAATCATTGTGTCTCCTGGTTGCCATGTTCCTTCCTCTGGAACTAAGACCTCTAGGGCAGCAGAATGTAATGTCACAAGAACAGGAAGCAAAAATGTTGCTAGTGTATTGCTAGGGGTGATGGTGAGTGGTGCCACTTCCACTTTCACCCCTCAATTCCTGGACTCTTCAATCATGGCTATGAAAGAAGCAGTACTATACCTCAGATGCTGATTCAGAGCATACGTGGCCTTCTGGAGAACTTTGCTCCAGCCCTGCAAAGTAGTGTCACCTAGTTGATGTGCTAATTGTGACTTCAAAAGGCCATTCCACCATTCTATCAATTCATCTACTTCAGGATGATTGAGAACATGATAAAGCCAGTGAATTCCATGGGCATGAATCCACTGTCACTCCTCTTTAGCCATAAAATGAGTGCCTTGGTCAGAGGCAATGCTCTATGAATACTACGATGGTGGATAAGACTTCACATTCCACCAAATCACAGTAACAGGCCAAGAGCAGTCTCTCAAAAGGAGAGTAATTATCTGCAGAAGAAGGCAAGGCCTTACTCCAAAATCCTAGAGGCCTCTGCTGTGATTCACCTATGGGAGTCTGACACTCATACAGGGCTCTTCAAAGATGCAGGTGCTACCCTCACAAATCTATTTCACAAAATATTGTTCAAGGGTATATCTTCTGGACCCTCCCAGCTGGGATGAGCAGGTCTAAAGTAACTAATCCACTCTATAATCCCAATCTCTATAAGGCTTTGGATCCCTTCCTTCACATTAAACCAAGGGAGATCAGGCATCAGCATGCTCATAGTGGGCCATCTTTTAATCCATATTTCAGCTAACCAAAATAATAAACATTAGAACCTTTTTTAACTTCCTGAGCTACAACATTAAATGCAAAGGTTCAACTTAGTGAACACAAATCATAAATTCAGCCTAATCTGACTATGTTCCTTTCACCATTATCCCACACCCTTAATATCCATTCCCATACGTGTTCTCCAGATTGCTATTTATATAAATTAGAGAACTCAAACAGATTTTTTTTTTAATGTGTGCACCTCTTCATGGGTCACACTCTCAACCTCACCTCTAGGGGCTGGCTGGGACTTTAGTCTAGTTATACATCTAGAAGTAAATGGGGGTATTGGGATTGGCTTCTGTGAAGAATCAACATTATCCTGCCTTGGCAACTGCCTCAGGTAGTGCAAGGTTTATCTCCTCAAACAAAGGTGGGAGGAGATGGCAACATGGGTGGGTGGGACCTATGATGGCAACATGGGTCAGTGCCAGGGGGAGGGGGAATTTTGCTAATACTGGGGATGCGGAAGTTGTTCTTTCTGGGAAAAAAAAAAAAAAAGGTTCATCAGAATTTACAAACTCAGTGTCCCCAGCTTCATCAGAATCTTCCCACACATCCCTATTCCAAGTTGCAGGGTCCCATTCTTTTCCAGTCAATGCCCTCACTTTAATAGTAGACACCTGGCAAGGCTGTGTATGCAACTTTTGTTGCAGGTGAGCCACTCGCATAATAAGAGTTTGTGTCTGTTTTTACACAATTTCAGTTCTTTATCTACAGGAGATAAAACTCTCACTCAGGGAAATTTTAGCAGATTTGAGGCTCACAATCTGCTTCTGAATCTAGGGACAGAATCTCTGAGTTCATAATTTTCTTCATCAATTTGTCTATGGAACTTAGGAGCAATCAACCAGCTTTATTATGTTCCTTAGTTCTCCACATATGTTTAAAGGTATTGTGTATAGAGCCACTAAACTCTTTGCCTCTCATGAGCAGTGAATCAGGAGTGTCAAATTCACTTATTTCGCATAACTCTAAATAATTCATGCCAAGGACTATCAGTGTTCTTTATATTATTATAAGTAGAGTTCAACTTACACACGAAATATCAGAATAGGCTGTCTGCAAGCTGAGGAGGAAGGAGAGCCAGTCCAAGCCACGAAATTGAAGAACTTGGAGTCTGATGTTTAAGGACAGGAAGCATCCAGCACAGTAGAAAGATATAGGCTGGGAGGCCAGGCCCATTGTCTTGTTTTCACATTTTTCTGCCAGATCTATATTTGCTGGCAGCTAATTAGATTATGTCTACCTAATTAAGCGTTCATCTACCCTCCCCAGCCCACTGACTCAAATGTTAATTTCTTTTGGCAACACCCACACAGAAACACCCAGGATAAATACTTTGTATCTCTCACTGCAATCAAGTTGATCCTCAGTATTAACCTTCACAATGAGTAAATGTTCAGTTTTGTCGAAAATGTTATCGATCAATTGATATGTTCCCATGATTACTATCTGGGCTTAGAGATTTTATTTTTTGAAAATTTTAGCTATACATTTAATTTTTTTGGCATTTATGACTACACAGATTATCCATTTTATTTTGGGTGAGTTTTGGTATTATGCGTTTTTCAAGGAATTGGCCTGTTTTATTTATGTGGTCAAATAAATGTGGTTAGAGTTGTCTATAGTATTTCTTTATTATCCTTTTAATGTCGGCATCATCTGTAATGGTATTTTTCATTTCATTCAAAATGTTTGTAATCCATATACTCTATCTTTTATTTTAGTCTCATTAATAAAATAAAGTAAAAATTGGTTAGCCAGTTTATGAATCTTTAACAGAAACATACCTGATTGTATTGCTTTTCTGTATTATTTGTTTTCAAATGTGTTGCTTTCTGATTTCAAATATGTAAATTCCTTCATTCTTTTCTATTGTGTTTTTCTTTTTATAGTTTCTGTCGGTGACAGCTTAGGTCTCTGATTGACAGTTTAAATTTCTGTTTACAGTGTTTATGCTTCTCTATTTTTTTTCCCATAAGCTTCCTCTATGCATTGTTTTAGCTATGATATTCAAATTTGACATGTTGAGTTTCCATTTTTATTGAGCTAAAATAGACATCTCTGACACATAGATTATCTATATTTGTACTAATTTCTCAGCATTTGGAGGTTTCTGTATAATTGCTCTATTTCTGATTTCTAGTTTAATTCTATTATGGCTATAAAGCAGACTTTGTATGATTTTTAACTCATAAATTTGTTAAGCTGTGTTTTATAACAGAACAAATTGGTTAATATATGTCACAGCAAAGATACCTTTGGGTATATATTTTTGTTGTTCACTAAGCTTCTAAAATTTATATATTTCTGCATTTGATTTAAATATTTTTGATATACTGTATTCTTTCTCTGTTTTGGCAATTTTAATGACATAAATATTAGGCCTTGGTGTTGTGGCTCTGCTTATTTTTTATCAGCCTTTGTCTCTTTGCTCACATTGGATAATTTGTATTAATCTTTCTTTACATTTACTGATTTTTTTCTGTCATCTTTTTCTACTATGTAGCCTATCTAATAAATTCTTATTTTGATTATTCTGTCGTTAAGTCTGTAATTCCTACTTTTTACATCTTCTATATTTTTCTGAGATGTTTACCAATATTTTTCTATTTAAAGAAGATTTTAATTTCTTTTGGTGCATTATTAAATAATTGCTTAAAATATTTTTTCCTCTAATTCCCACATTTTTGTTATCTTTACCATTTATTTTCCCATTTGAATTTGTAATTTCCCTAGTTTTTGTAAATTACATGTAAATTACATGTAGTTCTTTAAATTCTACTTTAAATTCCAGAATACATGTGCAGAACGTGGTTTGTTACATAGGTATGCATGTGTCATGGTGACTTGTTGCACCTATCAACCTGTCATCTAGGTTTTAAGCCCCAAATACATTAGGTATTTGTCCTAATGCTTTCCCTCTCCTTGTCCCTCACCCCAACAGACCCCAGTGTTTGTTGTTTTCCTCCTTGTGTCCACATGTTCTCATTGTTCAAATCCCACTTATGTGTGAGAACATGTGGTGTTTGGTTTTCTGTTCCTGTGTGAGTTTTCTGAGGAATGGCTGCATAGTATTCCATGGTGTATATGTACCACATTTTCTTTATCCAGTCTATCATTGATAGGCATTTGTGTTGGTTTCATGTCTTTGCTATGGTAAATAGTGCTGAAATAAACATACCTGTGCATGTGTCTTTATAGTAGAAGAATTTATATTTCTTTGGGTATATACCAAGTAGTGGGATTGCTGGGTCAAGTGGTATTTCTGGTTCTAGATCCTTGAGGAATTGCCATACTGTGTTCCACAATGGTTGAACTAATTTAGATTCCAACAACAGTGTAAAAGTGTTCCTATTTCTCCACAGCATCACCAGCATCTATGGTTTCTTGACTTTTTAATAATCGCCATTCTGACTGGTGTGAGATGGTATCATCTCATTGTGGTTTTGATTTGCATTTCTCTAATGATCAGTGATGATGAGATTTTTTTCATATGCTTTTTGACTACATAAATGCCTTCTTTTGAGAAGTCTGTTCATATCTTTTGCCCACTTTTTGATGGAATTGTTTTATTCTTGTAAATTTGTTTATGTTCCTTGTAGATTCTGGATACTAGACCTTGGGTCTGGATTTCAATAATTTTCAGATGGGTATATTTTTAAAAATTTCTCCCATTCTGTAGGTTGTCTCTTCATTCTGGTACTAGTTTATTTTGCTGTGCAGAAGCTGTTTAGTTTCATTAAATTCCATTTTTCAACTTTAGCTTTTGTTGCAATTGCTTTTGGTGTTTTCATCATGAAGTCTTTGCCCATGTCTATGTCCTGAATGGTATTGCCAAAGTTTTCTTCTAGGGATTTTATGGTTTTGGGTTTTACATTTAGGTCTTCAATCCATCTTGAGTTAACTTTTGTGTAAGGTGTAAGGAAGGGATCCAGTTTTAGTTTTCTGAATATCATGCCAAGTTATTTTAAATTGTGTTCTGGATATTATTAGAATCTGAAGTCTTCTTTAGTGAATGGAGAAGACTTATCCTGTGGTTACTTTTGTTATAGCAAGCAATCAACCTTGTTGTGTTCAGGACACAAGTTCTGAAGTCATTTGTGGGTTGTGCTTTTAATGCCAGTACAATGGTATTTGTTTTTGTTTTAAAATGGTTTACAGAGGTATGATTGACACAAAAAGCTGTACATATTTAATGTATACAATTTAGCTTAGAGAGAAATATACACCCATAAAACTATCACCAAAATTAATGCCATGAACATACACATCACCTACAAATTTTTTTCTTGCCTTTTACCTTTCTATTTTTGTGGTTATGAGAAATACCATTAGATCTACCCTTTTAGTAAATTTTTAAATATATAATTCAGAATTGTTAATTATAGGCACTATGCTGTACAGTAGCTCTCTTGGATTTATTCATATTGAATAACTGAAATTTTGTAAACTTTGAAAAATACATCTATGTTTCCACCTCCCCCAAGTCCCTGGCAACCATCATTCCACAATCTGCTTTTTCAAGGAAAGCAATATAGACAAATGGATTGGATCACACTAAAAAGCTTCTGCACAGAAAAAAGTTCAGTGTTGTTTGGATCTCTTCCACATGTGTGTCACTCACTTAGATCTTGGCAGCGGTCTGTCTGTTTAGAATAAAATCTGCGGATGTACAGCTTTAAGGTAAATTTAGAACTTCATAAACAACATTTTGGGTTCACTTTCCTGACCGTATTCCCCTCAAAAATATCCCCGATACTTTCCAGTTTCTTGGGGTTCCCCATTTTAATCCTCTGGCTATATACATCCATGGCTATATTAACTCTGCTCTGCTCCATACTTTTTGTGTCTTTGCCTATGTACAGGTCCAAAGAGCAGGAGGAGAGAGAAAAAAATTAAAAATGTAAAGTTTTTTCTATCTTCGGGTTGCAGTCTCCTGCAAGACCCTCTTTCACTATTGAGATAATATATAATAATAATGTAATCTAATATATAACATAATATAAATCTTTAATATTTTTTCAAATATTTTGCTATTTTCTCCATATAAATCCTGTCTCCTACTACCACCAATGCCACCTCCTTTGTATGGATGCACTAATCAGTGTATTTAAACTCTTATTCCACACACCAGTCTATTTTTCTGCATTGATGACCTCCTCACGTATCTCAGGCTATTTTGTAAATATGTTTTAAGCCCACAGTGTTTCCATGGCCCCTCTAATCAGGGGGATTCATTCTTCAAATCTTATTTCTTCTGAAGATTCTATCAGTGTTGGGTTTCAGGGTTTGTTAGTGTAGATCAAGATTAATTCTTAACCTAGGGCATTTTTCTAACTTTTTAACTGTGGCATTTCTCGGGTCACATGCTTGGTAATCAGAATATAAGATGGTCTCTGAACTCCACAAGGTCTGGCTTTCCAACATTCTTAAAGACTGTTTGACCTTTTTTATCTCTCTTCTTTTCTTATGATCGTAGAAGTTATTCTGACATAAGCCTCATATCATCTCACCCAGAGCATGAAAAGTCTAGTTCTTGGCCAAGAATTTATAGAGAATACAGATTTCTGGGTCACAACGGGTTAGCATCCTCCCCTGCAATGCTCTGTTCCACAGATTTATAATCCCTTTAGCTGATTGGAACTCTGTGATCAGAACCACTGTGTTCAGCTATGGCTAATGCTACTATTAATAAATAGTTGGTTATATTTAAAAACAGTCTTTCAACTTAATATCTGAATCTCTATGATACAAAATTTGGAAAATAGTTAAGGAAACAGAGCTCCTTTTTTACAGAAAGAGGCTTTTCCAAATGTCTAATTCCTTAATGTTCTCATCTGGAAGAATTCTGTCACTTTCTGGTCTTTATTATTTTCTCCTATCAAACACAATAAAGTCAGATTTCTGTTTTGGACTATGAGTATAGCTGGCATCAGCATAAGCCTTTCTGCTGAGAACAAATATGAATGTTGTATACACTTTTAGGAATAATTATATTCAAATATAATTCACATACCAAAAGAGTCACTCATTTAAAGTGTATAAATCAGTGATTTTTTTAGTAATTTATAGATGTGTGAAACCTTTACTACAGTCAGTTTTAGAATATTGTCATCACCCCAAAGAAATAACAGCTCTGTAACTTTTAGCTGTTGCATCTATTCCCACATATCCCAACCCTAGGTAATCACCAATTTACTTTATCTATTGAATTGTCTATTCTTGACATTTCATGTAAAGTAATCATAAAATATGTGATCTTTGTGACTGACTTCTTTCACTTTACAGAATATTTTTTAAGATTAATCCATGTTGGCCAGGCGTGGTGGCTCATGCCTGTAATCCCAGCTACTCAGGAGGCTGAGGTGGGAGAATTGCTTGAACCCGGGAGGCAGAGGTTGCAGTGAGCTGAAATCATGCCACTGCACTCCAGCCTGGGCAATAGAGTGAGACCCTGTTTCAAAAGAAAAAAACAAAAAAGGATTAATCCATGTTATATCAATGAGTTCCAGTATATTATTATTCCTTTCTATGGTTGAGTGATATATACCACATTTAGTTTATCCATCTGTCAGTCAATAAACATTTGAATTTTTATTTTTTGTCTATTATGAATAATGCTGATATGAACATTTATGTGTAAGTTTGTATCTTTATGTATGTTTTCATTTCTGTTGAGTCGACACCTAGGAGTGGAATAGTTACTGGATAGCATGGTATTACTCTATTTACTCATTTGTGGAACTGCCATACTATTTTAGAGAGGGCCTGCACTATTTTTTATATTCACCAGAAATGTATGAATGTTCAAATTTCTTCACATCTTCAACACTTATTATTACCTGACTTTTTGATTAAAGCCATCCTAGTGCACATGAGATAGTTTATCATTCTGATTTGAATTCATATTACCATGATTAGTAATGATTTTGAACAATTTTTTTTCATGCTTATAGGCCATTTGTATATTTTTTTGAGAAATATCTGTTCAAATCTGTTGCCCATCTTTTAATTGAGTCATATTTTTTATTTTTAAATTGTGTTCTTTATATATTTTAGTTATAAGTTCATTAACAAAAATATGATTTGCAATATTTCATCCCATACTTGGGGTACTGTTTTCACATTCTTGATAGTGCCATTTGAATTATAAAAGTTTTTCATTTTGATAAAGTCTTATTCATTTTTTCTTGTGTTGCTTATGCTTTTGGTGTCATACGTAAAATTCATTGCAAAACTCAAGTTCAAAAATTTTACTCTTGTTTTCTTCTATGCGTTTTACAGATTTAGCTCTTATACTTACATAATTAATACACTTAAAGTTAATTATTGATACCTTGTGTTGTAAGAGTACAACTTCACTCTTTTGCATGTGGCTCTTTTGTTGTCTCAAACCGTTTTTTGAAGACTATTTCCAAAATGAATGATTTTGGCAACCTTGTCAAAAGTTGATACATTCTAAAATGTTGACTGAAGGTATCAGAGGATAACCAAGGCAAGCAGAAGATGAAAAGCCAGAGTTCACAGAGACGTGTGGAAACACATTGAGACAAGATCTGCATTGTCATTTTTACTCTTGGTACATTTGTCAATTCCTCATTCAATGTATAAATGCTGAACAGAATGCAGCAGCCTGTATGTTTCCATAGTCTCCCTGGCTGGAGTAACAACATTGGAATTTACTGTGACAAAGCAGTTTGGAGACACAGGGCCAAAATCTCAGGGAAGAGGAAGTTTCAGAGAACTGACCCTGTTTTTGTGCATGAAATTCTCTCTTGACCCCATGACCTGGGTTAGAGGCAAATAAATAAAGGAGATGTTGTAATAGTTTCACAGAGCCAGAATGTACAGAAAAGAATCCAGTATGTTACCTGGGGAAACAAGAATCTAGATTCAGGGCATTTTTCCTTCTTTTCATTTGAGGTCCACGAAGTGCTTTATCCTATGTATAAAATCAAACCATATTTAGACCAATATTTTATGCATCAGAAGTATCCATTCCTACTCTACCTGCCAGTGAGAAAAAAATACAAATATTTATGGAGAAAAATACATCATCTAAAGCCTTTATAATTTTTTAAACAGCATGTCCAGAACCAAAAACCATTGCCAGGAAATAGGTCCATGATATGATAGGCTTTGGGTCCCCAACCAAATCTCATCTTAAATTGTAATCCCCAGGTGTTTAGAGAGACCTGGTGGAAAGTGATTGGATTCAGGGGGCATTTTCCCCCATGATGTTCTCGTGATAGCGAGTGAGTTCTCACAAAATCTGATAGTTTTATAAAGCAATTTTCCCTGCTCTTGCGGGCACTCTCTCAGGCTGCCATGTGAAAAGGTCCAAGTTTGCATCCCCTTCACTTTCCACCATGATTGCAAGCTTCCTAGGCCTCTGCAGACGTGTGGAACTGTGAACCAATTAAATCTCTTTTCTTTATTAATTACCCAGTCTCCAGTAGTATCTTTATAGCAGTGTGAGAACGGACTAGTATAGGACACTTGTTTGAAAACCAATAGAAAAAAAAAAAGATATAATATACAAAGATATCACAGAATATCGAAATTATCAGGGTCATCTGACACAGGCATTAATAGAGCTACACTTAATATTTCAAGAAAATGGATTAAAAGATATATAATTTCAATAAAAATATAAAATCTAGGGCAAAAAATCAAATAGAAACTCTAGAACATAAAAATACAAAAATTAATATTAAGAAGTAAATATTAAGATGTAAATAGTAAAGTATACATAATAGAGGGGATTATCAGTGCAGCTGAAAGAAAATGAAGAGATTTGTGATTCCTTTCAGCTGCAAGTTTGCCAGGTTTATCACACAAAAATACAGGATACTCAGCCAAATTTGAACTTTATATAAACAATAAATTTTAGTAGAAAAAAATACTTAAATATTATTGAGAAGCTTGCTCATTGTGAATTTGAATTTCAGATTTATTTAAACCTCCCTCATTTTGTCTCAAAACCATAATCTGCTCAACTTTTCATTATATGAACTTGCAATATTCTTGCATTTTGAAATATGTAGGTTCAAGGGTACCTTAAAATATATTTACTGTGACTCATTTGAAATATTATTTTCCTGTTTGTCAAAATATATGAAATCTTTGTCTAATAAGCTGTGCATGATTACCTTTAGGTATTTACTGTTGTTTATATTTTCTGTAAACACAATATTTTTCCAGTAACTGCAATGCTTTCCCCTTGTTTCTAAAGCATTTTACTTCATCATATAACTTCTCTTTCCTTGAACTTCTTGTGGCACTGATTTAAAAAGAAATATAAGCAATCAAGTTAATATTGACCCTGTCCTCCTACCCCATGACTGTCTGCTACAGCAGTATCCAATTGAATAATTTCATAATTGTTCCAAGCTGTTTATTTTTGTAAAGTTGTTTCTCATTTTGTAATGCATATACACACATTAATGGTTTGTGCGTGTGTTCCTTTTCTATACAAAATATGCTTCTTTTATCTATTTGTTGCTTATCTTATTTGCAAACTTGTATAACTATATACCCATCAGAAAGATTTGTTTGCCTTCTTAACCAGTCTGATGGTTGATTCTGACTTCAGAGGATAAGGATAAACAAACTATTCATGTAATGGGGACTCATTCAGACAGGTGTATCTCCGACTTTTTAAACTTACAAAAATCAGGTTTATGATACCTATGTGTCTCATCAATTACTTCCAATTGCTTTCATTTTATTTTTCTCTTCCTTATGCCGGCATCGCTACCACTTTTTAAAATGTGCATTGATATTTTAGTGGATTGCAAATGACCTTTTATTTCTTTTTTGGAATTTTTTTATGGAGCACCTATATGAAAAAAAATTTCCTCTTTCAAAATTTGGCTGTAAAATATGCACACAGGTACCATAAGGACACATTCTGATTTTAACTCCTCATCCTCCAAGTGGTAGTTACACATCTAGGAAAATATAAAAAGTGTATATTTCTTCAGAGCTAGTAATTAATATGATATTCTGACACAATGTATATTTATAACAGCTATGTTCTGTCTATAGCTTTTCTTTTGCATGCTAACCAACATGTATTGGAATAATTTGAAAAGAATTAAGAGATTTGCAGTCTTTCCAGGTATGAAAGTTTAGTAGGTAAATATTTTGATTCATAGAATTCATGTGAATGGAAATGATTGTTCCCTAAAAAGTATTTACCTATTTCTGAGATATTTCTTGGTACTGACAAAAATCTTGGTACTGACTTAATAAACCATTAAGCGAATGAAAGATCAGATTTATATAATCACATTTGCACATTATACACTAGGCATTAATTCAAAAACTGTAAATTACTGAAGCATGCAACATTTTCAACAGCTGTCTGTAGAAGTATTGAATAGGATTTTCCAAATTATAGATGTTTCGTAAACAAATGAACACCTATGAGCTGTATTCATCTTTTTAAAGAAAGAGCCAATTTATATATCAAATAATGTAACCTTTTGTGTGCTATTTGAATAACATGTTTTTAGTCTAATGCTATACAAACTTTTGTAATAGATAATTAAAATCATATTGACTAAATGATGTATAGTTTCCAAAACAAAGCCAGATTTATTTCTAGGCTTTTGACAGAAAAAAAATGTTTGAATAAATTATGTTGTGTATAGATGTGTGTGTACATATATTTATAAATATATATGATACATACATATATACATGTATATTTGGAAATATATGTATATATACATATAAATTTAATGTTTCCTTGTACATCATCTTATCTTGAAAATTCAAGCTCTGGGGCATTGGGGCATAAAATACATTTTAAATTTCTAATTACCTAAAATTAGAAAACTTTCCTGAATAAGATTTACTTTGTATGAGGGACAGGCTCTGGAAATTTTTAGAATATGCAGATAATTTGTGATATATGTACAAAATAGTAGATAATGAAATCTATTATATTTCTAGTGCAATTGGTTTTCATATAAATTTTATATAATTCTGCTTGTTATGTTTTTATGTGCATTGTTGTAAAACAAATTATAAATTAAACAAGTCAATCAACATATTTTAATTCCATGTGACATTGGTAACTACATAAGCTGTTCATTTTTAACTAAAGTCTTTATTATTAAAAGTATATTCTCATGGTAAAAATGCAAAAGCACGAGAATGAATAGAATTAAAAAGTGTATATCCCCTCCCTACTATCATTTCAATCTACAAAGATACTACTAAAAAGTTTGTATGTCTGTATCCTTCAAGAAATGGTTTACAGAGGTACATATCTATGCACACAGATAATAGACTGAGAGAGAGAGAGAAAGTAGGTAGTTATACAGCTATATGTAAATACACACGTGTACACACACACAACAAACAGTATAATGGTCTCTGGACCTGTATATGAATATATCTATAAATAAATTCCCAGATGTAGAAATTGTATTTTAAATTCTAATAGATATAGTCCGGTCCTCCTTCCCCACAGATAAGTAACAGCTTACTTTCCCACTACAAATACCAAAGTATTAGTTTTTTACTCTATTCAACAGTGAACTTTATCAAAATTTAATGCATTACCACTCTGATAGATAAAATATAGTACCTCTTTGGTACTATTTCAACAGTTCTATGTTTTCAAGTCTACATAGCACTTGTGATATTGAAATAAATTGCAGATTCAACAAAGATGTAAACATGGACAAATTATTTTTATTATTTTGGAAGTCTTGGGTCTTCCTAAAGAGTAACTCAAATCCTAGAAATCATATTAAAAGTTTATTCAATTGCATTTATATTAAAGTCCAACATATATTTTGAGAGTATTTCTAAAATGCCTGTGCTCTTATCTTTGTTAATCTATTCAAAAAGAGTATCAAATTATTATTTTTTTGAGATGAGGTGTCACTCTGTCACTCAGGCTGAAACGCAGAGGCATGATAGCTCACAGCAACCCAGGCTCCCAGGCTCAAGTGATTCTCCTACCTCAGCATCCCAAGTAGCTGGGACTACAGATGCATGCCACGGCACCCAGCTAATTTTTGTATTTTTTGTAGAGATAGGGTTTCACAATATAGCCCAGACATAAGCGATCTGCCCACCTCAGTCTCCCAAAGTACTAGGATTATAAACCACCTCGCCTGGACACAAGGAAGAGTTTCAAATTCTTTTTTATTTTTAATTGTACTTTAGGTTCTGGGGTACATGTGCAGATCATGCAGGACTGTTGCATAGGTACACACATGGCAATATGGTTTACTGCCTCCATCCCCCCGTCTTATTTTAAAATCTGGAAGAAGAACCAATATGACTAATTATTACTTTTTATTAATGGTCATCTGGGTGACATTTTGATGTCACCTGATAAATTTGCATTGAAATAATGTGGCTTTGTGTGTGCTATTTCAATAACTTCAATGCAAATTTGTCAGGATAGTTTTATTATTTTTGTTTGAATAATATTTAATTTTGAAATTAATGTAAGGAACAGGGATCTCTTCTCTGGATTATTTGAGACCCAAAACAAAGAATATTTGTATATTAATTTAGCTCTTAATTCTTTCAAGAAAGTTTTAAATGCCATGCACCAAACTTGTTAAATATCTTAGTGTTTCACATCTGCTGCTGATGTAAATGACATATTCTTTCCTTATATTTTCCCAGTTTATTACTTACTATATATTGAAAATCTATTGCACTTTATATGAATTTTGTACCCAGCTACCTTACTGAATTACACTATTGATGTTAATTGCTGTGCAAAGATTGCTTTCAAGAATGCAATCATATAATCTAAAAATATCATTCATGTTTTGCTAAGTATTTATTTCCTATTTCTTGTATTTATCTAATGCTGTTGTCCAAAAAACTCAGAAAAGCATATGGGTTGTTATCTGTTATCCAGAAAATTCAGAAAAGCAACAATAAAATGCACTGTTGTTTTACTCATAGCTAGAGTTTTACTAATAAAAATGATCCTGATTTCATTGTGAGATATTTATACTGAGATATATGTAGTTATATCTAACACTTTGAAAGAAATATCAAACTACTGCTATCTCATTAAGAAATTTTTTTGTTTAATTATATATCTGCAGGGTACATGCACAGGTTTGATATATGCATATATTGTATAACGATGGGGTTTCTGCTCCTAGTAAGCACATTACTCAAATAGTAAATATAGTACCCAATAGGTAGCTTTTCAACCCCTGCACTCCTCCCTGCTTCTACTGTCTTGTAGTCCCTAGTGTCTGTTGTTTCCGTTTTTAGGTCCATGGGTCCCCATTGTTTAGCTTCCACTTATAAATGGAAACATGCCATATTTTATTTTGTTTTTGCATTACTTCACTTAGAATAATAACCTAGAGATAACAAAAGCACCATTTCATTATTTTTGGTAAATGTGTAGTATTTTGTGATGCATTTATACCATATTTTTTAATCCAGTCTACCATTGATGGAAATTTAAATTGATTCTATGCCTTTGTTGATTCAGTCACTATTGTGAATAGTGCTGTGAAAAACATAGGAGTGCTGTTGCCTTTTGGTAGAAAGGTTTGTTTTCTTTGGGTAGATACATAGTAGTAGGATTTCTGGGTCAAACGGTAGCTCTACTTTTGTTCTTTGAGAAATCTCCATTCTGTTCTTTGTAGGGGTTGTACTAATTTACATTCTCACCAACAGGGTGTAAGCATACCCATTTCCCACAACCTCACCAACATCTGCTATTTTTTGACTTGCTTAATAATAGCCATTTGAATGGTGTCAGATGGTATCTCATCGTGATTTTGATTTGCATTTCTCTGATGAATACTGATGTTGAACATATTTTTTATATGCTTGTTGACCACATGTGTTTCTTCCTTGAAGATATATTTTCTTTGGAGAAGTGTCTTCTCATGTTCTTTGTCCACTTTTTCATGTGGTTATTTGTTTTTTATCTGTTGATTTATTTGTGTTCCGTATAGATTTTGAATGTTATTCCTTTTCTGGATTCATAGTTTGCAAATATATTTTTTGCATTTTGTAACTTGTGTGTTTAATAATTGATTTTTGTTTTGCTATGCAGAATCTCTTTAATTAAGTACTGTTTGTCTATTTTTGTTTTGATACATTTGCATTTGATGTGTCATAAATTCCTTGAGTAGGCCAATATCTAAAGAGCTTTTTCTAGGTTTTCTTCTATGATTTGTATAGTTTCAGATATTACATTTAAGTCTTTATCCACCTTAAGTTAGTTTTTGTGAGAAATAGGAGTCTAGTTTCAATCTCCTGCACATGGCTAGTCAGTTTTCTCAGCATCATTTATTGAATAAGGTGAGTTTTCTCCATTGTTTGTTTGTTTATTATCTTGTCAAAGATCGGTTGGTTGTATGTGTGAGGCTTCATTTCTGGGTTCTCTTTTCTGTTTCATTTACCTGTGTGTCTATTTTTGTACCAGTATCATAATGTTTTGGTTGCAATAGTCTTGCATAATAATTTAAAGTCATGTGAAGTGATGCCTCCAGCTTTGTTTTTTTAGTTAGGGTTGCTTTGACTATGTGAGCTTTTTAGGAGTGTTACATATTAACTTTAGGGTTATTTTTCCTAATTCTGTGAAAAATGACATTGGTAATTGTGTTAGGGTTCTCTAGAGGAAGAGAACTAATAGGATATACACATATATATGTATGTGTGTGTGTGTGTGTGTGTGTGTGTGTGTGTGTGTGTGTGTGTATAGTAGTTTATACATATATAGTCATTTATTGAGTATTATTAACTCACATGATCACAAGGTTCCACAACAGGCCATGTGCAAGCTGAGGGGCAAGCAAGAAAGTCCGAGCCTCAAAGCTGAAGAACTTGGAGTCCAAGGTTCAAGGGCAGGAAGCATCCAGCACAGGAGAAAGATGAATGCTGGGAGGCTAAGCCAGTCTAGCCATTTCACATTTTTCTGCCAGCTTTAGATTTGCTGGCAGCTGATTAGATGGTGCCCACCCAGATTAAAGGTGGGTCTGCCTTCCCCAGCCTACTGACTCAAATGTTAATCTCTTTTGGTAACACCCTAACAGATACACCCAATATCAATACTTTGCATCCTTCAATCCAATCAAGTTGACATTTAGTATTAACCATTACAATAATTTAGTAACAATTGTTTTGAATCTCTAGATTGCACTGGGAGGTATGGTCATTTTAACAATACTGATCTTTCCAAACGATGAGTATGGAAAGTTTTTACAGAGGTGTGTGTCTGTCATCTACCGTTTTTTCCATTAATGTTTTATAGTTCTCTTTGTAGATATATTTTACCAATTTGGTTAAATGTATTCCTAAAAATTTTATATTTTATGATTATTGTAAATGTGATAGTTTTTTATTTGGTTCTCAGCTTGAACATTATTGGTGTATAGAAGAGCTACTGATTTTGTATGTTGATTTTGTATCCTGAAACTTTACTGAATTTGTTTATCAGGTAGGGTGTCTTAGGAAGAGTCTTTGGGCTTTCTATGTATAGAATCATGTCATCATAGACAGAGATAATTTGACTTCCTCTTTTCCAATTTGAATGACTTTTATTTCTTTCTCTTGCCTGATTTCTTTGGCTGTGACTTCCACTGCTATGTTGAGTAGGAGTGGTGACAGTGGACATCCTTGTTTTGTTCCACTTCTTATGAGAAATGCTTTTAGTCTTTCCCCAGTTAGGGTGATGTTAGCCATGGATGTGTCATGCATGGCTTTTATTATTTTGAGGTGTATTCCTTCAATGCCAGGTTATTGAGGGTTTTTTTTTTTTTTTTTACCATAAAGGGATGTTGGATTTTATTCAATTTTTTTTCTGCATCCAATGGGATGATTTTTTTTTTTAGTTCTGTTTATGTGGTAAATAGTAAGTATGTATGTATGTATGTATTTGTATCCCAGGGATAAAGGTCACTTAATTGCAATGAATTATTATTTTTTTATATGCTGCTGCATTTGGTTTGCTAGTATTTCACTGAAGATTTTTGTGTCTATGTTCATCAGGGATACTGGCCTGTAGCTTTCTAGTTTTTAGAGTCCTTACCTGATTTGGGAGTCAGAATTATACTGTTTTCATAGAATTGGAGAAGAATCCTTTGTTCTCAACTTTTTGTTATACTTTCAGCATGATTGGTGCCAGTTCTTCTTTATATGTCCTGTAGGATTCAGCTGTTAATCCATCTGGTCCAGGGCTTTTTGGAATTGGTAGTTTTTTGTTTTGTTTTGTTTTGTTTTTAAATACTGTCTCAATTTTACAGCTAATTACTGGTCTGTTCAATCTTGACAGGTTGTGTCTTCTCAGGAATGTATCCATTTTCTCTGTTTTCTAGTTTGTATGGATAGAGATGTTCATTATAATGTCTGAAGATAATTTGTATTTTTGTGGTATCAACTGTAATGTCATCTTTGTCATTACTTATTGTGCTTATTTAAATCTTCTCTCTTTTTTGTTGGATAATCCAACTAGAAGTCTATCATGTTTTTATACTTTCAGAGGACCACCTTTTGTTTCATTGAATCTTTGTAAATTTTTTTGTCTCAATTTCATTTAGTTCTCCTCTGATCTTTGTTATTTCTCTTCTTCATCTAGCTTTAGACTTGGTTTGTTCCTGATTTTCTAGTTCCTTGAGGAGCAACATTAGGTTAATTTTACATCTTTGTATATTTTTGATGTAGGGATTTAGTGCTGTGACCTCTCCTTTTAACACTACTTTTGCTCTATCCCAGAGGTTTGGTATAGTGTATCTCTATGTTCATCTGTTACTAAAATTTTTTAAACTTCTGCATTAATTTTGTTGTTTACCCAAAAGTCATTTGGGAGCAATTTGCTTAGTTTCCATGTAGTTGTGTAATTTTCAAAATTTCTCTTAGTGTCAATTTCAAATATTATTCCACTGTCGTCCATGAACATGCTTGATATAATTTTAATTTTTCCAATTTATTAAGACTTGCTTTATAACCAAGCATGTGGTCAATTTCACAGAATGTTACATGTACAGATGATAAAAATATATATTCTGTGGTTTTTGGATGGAGTATTCTGTTGATGTCTATTAGGTCCATTTTGTCAAAACTCTGGTTTAAGTCCAGTGTTTCTTTATTACTTTTCTACCTGAATGATCTGTCTTGTGCAGTCTGTGGTGTGTTGAAGTCACTCAGTCTGTGGCTGTCACACAGTCTGTGGCTGTCTGTCTCTTTTTCTTAGTTCTAGTAGTATTTGTTTAACAAATCTGGGTTCTCTGATGTTGGGTGCATATATATTTAGAATAGTTAAATCTTCTTGTTGCATTGAATCTTGTATCTATATGTGAAGCCCTTTTCTTTTTTAATAGCTTTTGGTTTAAAATCTGTTTTACATGTTACAAGAATAGCAATTCATGCTCTTCTGTGTTTTCTATTTGCATGATTGATCTTTCTCCACTATTTAGTTTGAGTCTGTGATTTAGTTTCAGTCTGATGGGATTTCTTTTATAGATGATTTGACCCTTTTTTCAAGCTGCCTTCAATATTTTTTCTTTAGTGTTGACTTTGGATAGACTGATAACTATATGCCTTGGGGACCACCATCTTCTATGATGTTTCACTGGTGTTCTCACAGGTGTCATTTTACATAAGATGGATTTCTTGAATGAAACAGAAGATTGAGTCTTGTAATTTTTTTGGATCTTTTAAATGAAGTATGTAAGCTACTTATATTCAAAGATAATATTGATATGTAAAGTATTGTTTCTGTCATAATGTTGTTAGCTAGTTTCTTTGTAGTCACAATTACATAATTGTTTTATAGAATCCGTGAGCTTTGTATTCATGTGTGCTTTAATGGTAGCACATATCATTCTTTCATTTCATCATTAGAATTTCTTTGAGCATTTCTTTCAGGAGAAGTCTGGTGTTGATATATTCCATTGGTGTTTGCTTATCTGGGAAATACTTTATTTATTCTACCTTTATAAAGCTTCATTTCACAGAGCATTGAATTACTGGCTGGCGTTTTTTTTATTTTATGAAGGCTAAAAATAGGCAACCCCCATCTCTTCTGACTTACAGTTTCTGTTGAGAAGCCTATGGTTAGTCTGATGGGATTTCTTTTATAGGTGATTTAATAGTTTTCTCAAGCTTCCTTCAGTATTTTTTCTTTAGTGTTGACTTTGGATAGTCTGATAACTATATGCCTTGGGGACCATCATTTTCTGTGGTGTTTCATAGGTGTTCTCTGAATTTATTGTATCTGTATGTGAACTTTTCTAGCAAGATTAGAGAAAGTTTCCTGAATTATTTCCCCAAATATGTTTTCCAAGTTGCTCATGTTTTAAAAATTCTCTTAGAAATGCCAATAAGTCTAGGTTTGATCACTTTACATAATTCAAAATTTCACAAAATCTTCATTCATTGTTATTTTTTAATTTGTCTGAATGGTTCAATTTGAGAAACCTGCCTTGAAACTATGCAATTCTTTCTTCTGTTTAGTCTAGTCTACTGTTAAAGCTTACAATTGTATTTCAAAATTTTTTAAATAAAATTTTCAATTCTAATTGGGGGACTGGCAAGATGACCGAATAGAAACAGCTCCAATCTGCAGCTCCCAATGAGCTTAACACAGAATATAGGTAATTTCTGCATTTCCAACTGAAGTACCTGGCTTATCTTACTGGGACTGGTTAGACACTAGTTATAGGCAACAAAGGGTGAGCCAAAGCAGGGTGGGGCACTGCCTCAACCAGGAAGTGCAAGGGGTGGGGGAACTCCCTCCCCTAGCCAAGGAAAGTCATGAGGGTCTGTGCCATGAGCAAAGGTGAATTCCAGCCCAGATACTATGCTTTTCCCATGGTCTTTGCAACCCATATACCAAGGGATTCCCTCAGGTGACTACATCACCAGGGCTCTGGGTTTCAAGCACAAAACTGGGCAGCTGTTTGGGCAGACACTGAGCTAGATGCAAGAAGTTTTATTTATTTTTTTTTTTTTTCATATCCCAGTGGTACCTGAAATGCCAGTGAGACAGTACTGATCACTCACCTGGAAAGGGGGCTGAAGCCAGGGATCCAAGTGGTCTAGCTCAGCAGATCCCATCCCCACAGAGCCCAGTAAGCTAACATTCACTGGCTTGATATTCTTGCTGCCAGCACAGCAGTCTGAAGTTGACCTGGGATGTTTGAGCTTGGTGGTAGAAGGGGTGTGTGCCATTACTGAGGCTTGAGTAGGTGGTTTTCCCCTCACATTGTAAACAAAGCTGCCAGGAAGTTTAAACTGGGTGGAGCCCACCACAGCTCTGCAAAGCCACTGTAGCCAGACTGCCTCTTTAGATTCCTCCTCTCTGGGAAGTGCATCTCTGAATGGAAGGCAGCAGCCCCAGTCAGGAACTTATAGATCAAACTCACATCTCCCTTGGAGAGATTACCTGGGGGAAGGGGTGGCTGTAGGCACAGCTTCAGCAGACCTCAATGTTACTGCCTGCTGGCTCTAAAGAGAGCAGCAGATCTCCCAGCCCAGTGCTCAAGCTCTGCTATGGAAAAGACTGCCTCTTCAAGTGGGTCCCTGACCCCTGTGCCTCCTAACTGGAGGACACCTCCCAACAAGGGTCAACAGACACCTCATACTGGAGAGCTCTGGCTGGCATCTGGCAGGTGCCCTTCTGGGATGAAGGTCTCAGAAGAAGGGACAGGCAGCAATCTTTGTGGTTCTGCAGCCTCTGCTGGTAATATGCAGGCAAACAGGGTTTGGAGTGGACCTCCAGCAAACTACAGCAGACCTCAGCAGAGGGACCTATTAGAAGGAAAACTAATGAACAGAAAGAAATAGCATCAACATCAACAAAAGGATGTCTACACAACAGCCCCACCCAAAGGTCACCAACATCAACAACCAAAGGTAGATAAATCCACTAAGATGAGGAAAAACTAGCACAAAAAGGCTGAAAATTCCAAAACCCAGAGCATTTCTTCTCCTCCAGAGGATCACAACTCTTCACCAGCAAGGGAACAAAACTGGACAGAGAATTAATTTGATGAACTGTCAGAAGTAGGCTTCAGAAGGTGAGTAATAACAAACTCCTCTGAGCTAGAGGAGTATGTTCTAACCCAATGCAAGGAAGCTAAGAATCTTGAAAAAAAGGTTAGAGGAATTGATAACTAGAATAACCAGTTTAGAGAAGAACACAAATGACCTGATGGAGCTGAAAAACACAGCATGAGAACTTTGTGAAGCACACGCAAGTATCAATAGTCAAATCAACCAAACAAAAGAAAAAATATCAGAAACTGAAGATCAACTTAATAAATTAAAGCGTGAAGAAAAGATTTGAGTAAAAAGAATGAACAAAGCCTCCAAGGAATACTGGACTATGTGAAAAAAACATACCTATGTTTGATTGGTTTACACTCTTCAGGATATTCCAAAGGAACTTTCCCAACCCAGCAAGACAGGCCAACATTCAAATTGAGGAAATACAGAGAATACCACAAAGTTACTCCTCAAGAAGAGCAACCCCAAGACACATAATTGTTAGATTCACCAAGGTTGAAATGAGGGAAAAAATGTTAAGGGCAGCCAGAGAGAAAGATCAAGTTACTCACAAAGGGAAGCCAATCATACTAACAGTGGATCTCTCTGCAGAAACCCCAAAAGCCAGAAGAGAATGGGGATCAATATTCAACATTCTTAAAGAAACTGATTTTCAACCCAGAATTTTATATCCAGTCATCCTAAGCTTCATAAGCAAAGGAGAATTAAGATTCTTTATAGACAAGCAAATGTTGAGAGATTTTGTCACTACCAGTCCTGTCTTACAAGAGCTCCTTCAATAAGCACTAAACATGGAAAAGAAAAACTGGTACCAGCCACTGCAAAAACACACCAAATTCTAAAGACCACTGACACTATGAAGAAGCAACATCAACTAACAGGCAAAATAACCAGCTAGCATCATAATGACAAGATTCCATTCATACATAATAATATCAAACTTAAATGTAAACAGGATAAACACACCAATTAAAAGACACAGACTGGCAAATTGGATAGTCAAGACCCATTGGTGTGCTATATTCAGGAGACCCATCTCACATGCAAAGAAACACATAGGCTCAAAATAAAAGAGATCGAGAAATATTTACAAAAAGAAAAAAAGGAAAGCAAAAAAAAACAGAGGCTGCAATCCCAGTCTCTGATAAAATAGGCTTTAAACAAACAAATGTCAAAAAAGACAAAGAAGGGCATTACATAACAGTAAAGGGATCAATATAACAAGAAGAGCTAACTATCTTAAATATATACATACCCAATACAGGAGCACTCAGATTCATAAAGCAAGTTCTTAGAGACCTACAAAGAGACATAGAGTCCCACACAATAATAGTGGGAGACTTTAACATCCCACTGTCAATGTTAAACAGATCAATGAGAAAGAAAATTAACAAGGATATTCAGGACTAAACTCAGGTCTGGACCAAGTGGACCTAATAGACACCTACAGAACTCTCCACCCCAAATTAACAGAATATACATTCTGCTCAGCACCACATTGCACTTATTCTAAAATTGACCACATAATTGGAAGTAAATCATGTCTCAGCAAACGCAAAAGAATGATAGTCATGACAAAAATTCTCTCAGAACACAGTGCAATAAAATTGGAACTGAGGATTAAGAGACTTACTCAAAAACCCAACAACTACATGGAAACTGAACAACCTTCTCCTGAATGACTACTGGGTACATAATGAAATTAAGGCAGAAATAAAGAAGTTATTTGAAATCAATGAGAACAAAGACACAGTGTATAAGGAATCTCTGGGACACAGCTAAAGCAATGTTTAGAGGGAAATTTATGGCATTGAATGACTACAGTAGAAAGTGGGAAAGATCTAAAATCGACACCTTAACATCACAATTAAAAGAACCAGAGACGCAAGGGCAAACAAATTCAAAAGCTAGCAGAAGACAAGAAATAACTAAGATCAAAGCAGAACTGAATGAGATAGACACAAAAAAAATCCCTTCAAAAAACTCATGAATCCAGTAGATTGATTTTGAAAAGATTAACAAAATAGGCAGACCTCTAGCCTGACTAATAAAAAAAGAAAAGAGAGAAGAGAGAACAATCAAATAAACACAACAAAAAATGATACAGGAGATATCACCACCAATCCTAGAGATACAAACTACCATCAGAGAACACTATAAGCACTTCTATGCAAATAAACTAGAAAATCTAGAAGAAATGACTAAATTCCTGGACACATACACCATCCCAAGACTAAGTCAGGAATAAGTCAAATCTCTGAATAGACCAATAATAAGCTTTGAAATTGAGGCAGTAATTAATAGCCTATGAACCAAGGTACAGACAGATTCACAGCCGAATTCTACCAGAGGTACAAAGAGGAGTTGGTAGCATTCCTTCTGAAAACCTGGAAGACACAAAACAACAAAAAAAGAAAAGAAAATTTCAGGCCAATATCTGTGATGAACATCAATGCAAAGATCCTCAAATAAAATACTGGCAAATCGAATTCAACAGCACATCAAAAAGCTTATCCACCATGATCAAGTCAGCTTCATCCCTGGGATACAAGGCTGGTTCAACATTTGCAAATCAATAAATGTAATCCATCACATAAACAGAAGGAGCCCTTCTGGTGCTCTATCTCCTTGTAGCTGAGCTGGTACTTGAAGCTATTAAGTCTTACATGCTTACCCAAAGTCCTCGATGTAGTTCCTGGGTGTTGCTATTGTTTTCTCAGGGTCCAAGAGCCCTTCAGTTAGTAAATGATGAATGCTGGGTGGACTGGATTTTTCTCTTCAAAATAATGGCAGTGGCTCCCAGGGTGTGTCTAGAAATGTTAGTCAAGGGGTAGAGCCTAGAACAGGGGCTTAATGATTCTGACAAATGCCCTATACTTCTGTATCTGAGCTGGTATCCAAAATGCAAGACAGCATCCTCCCCACTACTCCCTCTCCTCTCATTAAGCAGAAGGAAGGAGTCTCTTTTGGAGCCATGAGTTGTGCAGCCTGGGAATAGAGGAAGGGTGATGCCCACACTCCATTACCTCACCCAGCTTGTGTCTCAACAGGTTATGTGTCCCCCAAGTCTACTGTCTCTAGGCAAAGTTCAGCATTAGGCCTAAGAGTTGCAGTCCTTGTGGCCTTTACTACCTTTCAAGCTCAGTTAGAAACACAGAGAACTTTAGCCTATGGTGGCAAGAATTGTAGGAACTCAAGTTCTGACTTCTGTGGTGGACATATCTCCTCTGTCTAGAAGTGGCTTAAATGCTCCCTCTAGGTGAAGGCATTAATTGAGTTTGGTCTGGTTTTATTGTCTGTTCTATCTGGACTGCACTGAGTTCAGTGCCTCACAATTGCTGTGCTGTATCTCCCCCAGCCTACAGAAATGATCTGTGCACCATGCCACTTCTGCTGGGGAAAGGGGGAATGGTGATGTTGGTGAGTCAAGACTGCTTTTTCTTTCTTTTCAGTACCTTTTTCAGCAATATGAAGTTAAAAGCAGGTACTGCGAGTGCTCACCTGAATTTTGGTTTTTATGAAGGTGCTTTACTTATGTAAATAGTTGTTAAATTGGTGTCTTTGTAGTAGAAGGAATCAGTGGAGACTTGTAGTCCACCATTATGCTCCTTGGTACATTTGTTTCTAGGAATATATCCATTTCTTCTATGTTATCTAATTTGTTGCCGTATACTTATCTAGTAATCTCTTATGATCTTCTGAATTCAATGGCATCCGTTGAAATGTCTCCTTTTTTGCTTTTATTTTTGTTTACTTGATTCCTCTGTATTTTCCTTGGTTACTGGTTTGGATCTGTTTCCCCATCAAAATCTCACATCCAGTTTTAATCCCTACTGCTAGAGGTAGAGCCTGCTGGGAGGTGAGTGGATCACGGGGGCGGTTTTTCTTGAATGGTTTAGCATCATTTCCTCAATGCTGCTGTCATTATAGTGAGTGAGTGAGTTCTCATGATATCTGGTTGTTTAAAAGTGTGAGTAGCATCTTGCTCTTCTCTCTCTTGCTTCTACTCTGGCCACGTGATGTGTGTGCTTCCACCATGCTTGTACGTTTCCTGAGGCCTACCCAGAAGCTGAGCAGATGTTGCCATGCTTCCTGTACAGCTGTGGAATCATGAGCCAATTAAACTTCTTTTCTTTATGAATTACTCGGTCTCAGGCATTTCTCTGGAGCAATGTGAGAATGGACTAATACAGTTTGTCTACCTAAAGATTTGTCAGATTTCTTCTTTGCAAAAACCCAACTGTTAGTTTTATTGATCTTTTCTGTTGTCTTTCTTGTCTCTATTTTATTTTTATTCTGATGTTTACATTTTCTTCTTTCTCCCAACTTTTAGCTAAGTTCTTTTTCTTGAGATGCAAAATTTGACTGTTATTTGAGACCTCTTTTATCTTAATGAAGGCATTTATTGCTGTAAACTTTACTTTTAGAACTTCTTATGCTGAATCTTATAAGATTTTATATGTTATGTTTTCATTTTTGGAGTTCTCATAATGGTTTTAAACATCCTTTTAATTTATTTTTTGACTCTTAGTTGCTTAGGAACAAATTGTTTAATTTTTACACTTTTCTAAATTTTACAAAATTTTTCCTATTGGTGATTTCTAGTTTTATAACATCGTGGTCATAAAAGATATTTGATGTGAATACAATATTCTAAAAATTGTTAAGGGTTCTTTTGTGGTATTCTGATGAATATTCCACATATACTTGAAAAAAATAATTGTGCTAATGCTATTGGATAAAACGTTCCATATCTCTTAGGTCCACTTGTTCTATGCATTTGAATGAGAAAACACTTCTTTCAGTATTTGCAGACTACTTTTGGCAGATAAAGACCTTCTCCTGTTGAGTTCCTATGCTGATTGGATTGTCTCCAAAATGGTGGCCAAGTGGTGTTTGAATCAGGTCATGTGACTGCTGCTGGTTTTGCAATGGAATTTGCAGTTATTGGGCCTGTTACCAGGGGCTCTAGTGAGTATGGATTCTATATGTTTTTCAAGTTGACTGGACTGACTTCAGTTCTTTGGTCAGCATGTATGGCACTAGAATAAGGATCTATTCAAAATCTGCAGATGGTTTTCTTGTTTCCAGGTGATGAATGGGTACTGCTTCTTCTAGGTTCCTAGGAAAGCTTATACTGGGGAATTCTGAAGGTCCTCAGACAGGTAATACTGACCATAGACCATGGTTGGAAGGGCTTTGAACTTTGTCCAGGGCTGCTACAAGTCTGTAGCCATGACTGAGGCCTGTAAGCTTGCCATTGCTTTCACAGGTGGGTGTGTCTTCTAGTGAGTCCCTTGGAAAGCAGGACTGTCCTCAGACCATAGTTGACATGAGCTGGAGTCAATTTACACAGCTGTTTTAAGACTCACAGTAGGGCCATGGTTAGTAGGCTTGCCTACAGTGGTAATGGTGGGTGAATTTTTCTCTAGGTCCCACTGCAGTGTGGGAAGAACTCCTCTCAAACCACAGCTTAGAGGGACTGGGCTGAGTTACAGAGCTATACCAGGATCTGCTGTTAGGCCAACGTCAGCTGGCCTAGGTATCCCTGCATAGACACGCATGTATTCCTCTAGGCAGAGCTGTTCTCAAACTACAGTAAGAGAGACTCGTTCTAAGTTTGAAAACCATTTTAGTATCTACTGTGGAAATGAAATCAGAAAGCCTTCCCCTGACACTAGTGTGCATGACTTCTCCTGGGCCTTTGGCAGAGATTTTTTGTCACAGGACGAAGGTAAAATACTGCTGTAGACAAGTCCACAGGGAAACAAGGCTGTTTCTAGGTTTAGCACCAGGAACATGGGTTTTGAGTCTAGCACTGGGGCATAGGTCTTGACTCTTAAAAAGGCATTCTTAGGTCCTAGGTGCCACTACAGCTTCACAACCTCCTACCTCAATCCTAAGGTTTCCACAAAAGCACTTTTGTCCATGGATGCCTGCAAAGTTATTGTTTGTGGCGATACGAGTGCAGCAGCTCCTAATTCCCCATTTTGCTGAATATCACTCTTCTCATTTTATGATTTTTATCCACTGGCTTTTGATTAGTATGATAAATATTTACCTAAGACTAAACCTTTTCTAGCTGATATTTAAGGTTTTACATCTGTTTGAAAATGTACTGCATGTTTCTTTTTTATCCATTTGCTATGTCAGTTTTGCTATCTGTATTATGTGAACTTTAAATGTTTGCAAGTTTTTTTGTGTTCTAAAACTGTGTTAGTTTGCTAAGGTTGTCATAATGTTATAGGAGTTATTAAGATATTATTTTAGGCAGATAGAAAAAGAGATCGTTGGAAGTTTTTGTATTTTTTTAAAGCAGCTCCGGAAACATTTCTTGTCGAGAAGGAAAGCCCCGGCTATTCGAGCCAGGCTGGCAACTTTTGATATACAAATGCAAGACACTAGAAACTGGGTCTGCCCAAGGATGGCGATTCCTGCTGCCTCCTTGCCCTTGCCCTGACATGTGCCTGGCAACATGGCCACCTCTGTATATCCCCATGTGTAGAACATCATGGCACACTGCATTTGCATATTAAAAGGCTAGGGTGGGAGCGCCAGTTTTTTCATGGACTATGTGAATGACATGCCTGGTCAAACCAATCTCCTGAGCCCTATGCAAATCAGACACCACCTCCTCCAGCCTACCTATAAGTAGCCACTTTTCCATGACACATGGGGTCTCCTTTCTGGGCTTTGGAGACCCTGAGCTTCTTCCTTCTTTCTTCTTCCTTCTTTCTTCTTCCTTCTTTCTTGCCTATTAAACTCTCCATTTTATACATGTCCATATTGTTTTTTCCAATTAGGGTGAGGCAAGAGCCCTGGTGTTCCTCGACCCATTGGAGCCATATCAATAACAACAGACCAAAGACTTGGGTGAATTAAACAATAGAAATTCGCTTCTCACAGTTCTAAAGGGATCGAAGTACAAAATCAAGGAATCTACAAGTTTAGTTTCTAAGACCTCGCTCCTTGGTTGACAATGGCTGTCGTCTTGCTGTGTCCTTGCACGGTCTTTTATCTGTGCCCACATGTTCTTGCTATCACTGTGTGTGTGCAAGTTTTCTCTTCTTATAAGAACACTGGTCAGATTAAATTAGGTCTCAAAACTAATGGCTTCATTTTGATTGAATTACATCTTTAGGGGCTACATCTGAATAGTCACATTCTGAGATATGGAGTGCTAGTGTATCCACATCTGAATTTTGGGGCACCACAATTCAGACCATCACAGAAAGAGTTAAAATAATACTGGATTCATCTGTGTTCTAATGATTTAATATAATTGACCTACAAAGAAATTCCATGACTATTAAGTTTTAAGTAGTTCTTTGACTACATTTTCAAATCCGATTTCTCCAATGACATTTTGTCTGCTTAGATTTTCTACCTTTTTAAAGAAACAATTTTGTCATTTTATATTTCCCCGGAAATCAGGTATTTTGTCTATATCTTGGATATTATTTTCTTAAACTCGAATTAATGTTCTTATATCATTTTTTCTTCTGTATCAGTGTCATTTTCCCATTTATATTTTTTATGTGTGTATTTTGTGCTTTCTTCTTTTTTCAAAATTTTAGGCAAGTTTGTGATTTATCTATATTTAAAGAACAAATTATTTGATTTACTTATGTGTCTACTGTTTATTTTTCAATTTTTTTTTAATTTTCATTGTGGTCAATATCCTGGTTTAAAATTATGATACTCTGTAGTCTTGAGTTCATCCTGGGACTGTGTGAGAAATAAATAAATGCTTCACAAGTTAGAGAATTGTGGCATTGGTAATTTAAGAGCCAGGTGTTCAGAGTCAAATAGGCATGAAAATGGGTCCTGAACATGTATGATTTCAAAGTATTTAAACTTCAATATCTTGGTTATTTACAAAAGAAGTGTAAGTGTACCTATCAATGTGGATGATGAAAGGACTACACAGATGGCAGAGTAGTTAAGAGGAAACGTTCTGCAGAGTCATTGGTCTTAAATCCTCCATCCATTTACTCTCTGTGGGACTGTGTTTAAATGATTTATCTTTTCTCAGCCTGAGTTTCCTCATTTGTAAAACAGAAATAGTAATACTTATCCAGGCTACTTTTGAAAAATGATTAGAATTAATATTTTTAAACATTTCAGAGAATGGCCCTTAGTAAAATCGTAAAAGAAATGAAGAGTTCATATTACTACTAGTGTATTTGGACCCTGATATTTAGAAGAGGCCTCAATGAACAATAAATGACTATTAATGAGGAAGGAATTTTTAATATACTAGAACTGCCTATGTGTACATTTATCTGAACATCTGACCTATAAATATGTTGTAAATTAACTCTAATTGGCTTAACCAATAATTTTCATGAAATCAACATTTATTCTTTTTGTCAATTACTTTTTAAAAATTGTGGTAAGATATGCTAATACAAAATTTCCTATTTGAATCATTTTTGAGTGTACATATCAGTGGCATTAAATACATTTACATTGTTCTGGAACCATCGCCACCATCTACCTCTAAAACTTTTTTATATTCAAAAGCTAAGAATCTACCTATTAAACTGTAATTACTCATTTCTCCTACACCCATCCCCTGGCAACTACCATTCTACTTTCTGTCTCTATGAATTTGACTATTCTAGTACTTCTATATCAAATATAAATGTATTTGTCCTTTAATGACTAGCTTATATCACTAAGTTTTGACAATGTATTTAAGATTTATCCATGTTGTAGCATGTGTCAGTACTGTCTTCCTCTTTAAGGCTGAATAATATTGCATTGTTCATATATTAGGCCCTTCATATTTTGGGGTTCTGCATCCATAGGTTCAAATAGCCATGAATCAGAAATATTTTTAAAATGGCTAAATGCTTCTGTACTGAGCATGTGTAGACATTTTTTCCTTGACATTATTTTCTAAACAGTAGAGTATGACAGCTATTTACATGGCACTTACATTGTATTGGGAATTATAAGTAATCTAGAGATGATTAAAAATACAAAACAGCATGTGTATAGGTTAAATGCAAATGCTACATCCATTTATATTAGGGACTTGGGCATCCATAGATTTTGGTATCCACAAAAGGCCCTGGAACCAATGCCCCATAGATAATGAGAGACTACTATATATATATACCACATTTTGTGTATTTATTTGTCTGTGAATGGACACTTGGACTGCTTCCGCCTTTTGACTCTTGTAAATACTGCTGCTGTGAACATGGGTGTATGAATATCTGATTGAGTCCATGATTCAATTCTTTATCTGATATAATTCTATACTTAATTTAAAAAAAAACTACCAAACTGTGTTTTGCTGCAGCTGCAATACATTTCTAATGGCAGTGCAAAAGGGTTCCAATTTCTCCACATTCTCACCAACACATATTTTCTTTTTCTTTCTTTCTTCTTTCGGGGATAATAGTTTTAATGGTTGTAATGTGTGATCTCATTATGGTTTTTATGTGCATCTCCTTAACAATTAGTGATATTGAACCTATTTTATGTGCTTATTGGCCATTTGTATCCTCAATGTCTATTCAAGCCTTTTATCAATTTTATGATTTTGTTTGTTTTTATGTTGTTGAATTCTAGGTGTTCTTTACATTTTCTGGATACAAACCTGTTATCATATATATGATTTACAAATATTTTCTCCCATTTTCTGGATTGACTTTTCCCTCTATTGATAGTACCTTATGATGCCAAAAAAATTAATTTTGATGTAACCTAGTTTACCCATTTTTTAATTTTGTTTACTGTGCTTTTGATGTGTCATTCAAGATATCATTACCAAATCCAGTGTCACAAATCATGTCCTTATATGTTTTTCTAAAAGTTATATAGTTTTGGTGTTTAAATATATGTTTTTGTGGCCGGGCATGGTGGCTCACGCCTGTAATCCCAGCACTGTGGGAGGCTGAGGCAGGTGGATCATGAGGTCAGGAGATTGAGACCATCCTGGCTAACATGGTGAAACCTCATTTCTACTAAAAATACAAAAAATTAGCCTGGTGTGGTGGCATGTACCTGTAGTCACAGCTACTGAGGAGGCTGAGGCAGGAGAATCCCTTGAACCTGGGAGGCAGAGGTTTCAATGAGCCAAGATTGGGCCACTGTACTCCAACCTGGGCAACAGAGCAAGACTCCATCTCAAAAAAATAAAAAATAAAAATAAAAATAAAAAATTAATATATGTTTTTGTTACATTTTTAATATCTTTGTATATAAAGTAAGGTAAGGGCCCAACTTTATTATTCTTTCTTATGTGGATACTGTTTTCTCAGCATTTGTTAAAAACACTCTCTTTTTCACCCATTAAATGGGTCTTGGCATTGTTGTCAAAACTCATTTGAACGTTATACAGGTTTTTTTTTCTGCAGTATCTGTTCTATTCCATTGGTCTATATATGTTTCTTTATGCCAGTCCCAGGCTGTTTTGATTGCTATAGTTTTGTAATATGTTTGCTATCAGAAAGTATAAGAGCTCCAATTTTCTTTCAATATTGCTTGAGCTATTTGGTGTCCCTTGAAATTTTATATTAATTTTAGAATGTATGTCTCTATTTCTGCAAAAACTTTATTGGAATTTTGAAAAAGATTATTTTATTTTACTTTAGGTTCTGGGGTATATGTGCAGGTCATGCAGGGTTGCTGTTTAGGTGCATACTATATCCTGCATTTCTCCCCATATTATCACTCCCCACCCTTCCCACCTCCTGCTGTCCCACCCCTAGCCCCCTCAACTGCCCCCAGTGCGTGCTGCTCCTCTCCCTGAGTCTACGTGATCTCATTGTTCACCACCCACCTATGAGTGAGAACATACGGTGTTTGGTTTTCTGTTCTTGTGTCAGTTTGCTGAGAAGGATGGTTTCTAGATTTATCCAAGTCCCTACAAAGGACACGAACTCATCATTTTTTATGGCTGTGTAGTATTAATCCATGGTGTATATGTGCCACATTTTCTTTGTCCAGTCTATCATGGATGGGCATTTGGGTTGGTTCCAGGTCTTTGCTATTGGAAACAGGGCTGCAATGAACATACGTGTGCATGTGTCTTTATAGTAGAATGATTTATAGTTCTTTGGGTATATACCCAGTAATGGGATTGCTGGGTCAAATGGAATTTCTATTTCTAGGTCCTTGAGGAATCGCCACACTGTCTTCCACGATGGTTGAACTAATTTACACTCACACCGACTGTGTAAGAGTGTTCCTATTTCTCCACATCCTCTCCAGTATCTGTTGTCTCCAGATTTTTTAATGATCGCCATTCTAACTGGTGTAAGATGGTATCTCAATGTGGTTTTGATTTGCATTTCTCTAATGACCAGTGATGATGAGCATTTTTTCATGTTTGTTGGCCTCATATATGTCTCTTTTGAAAAGTATCTGTTCATATCCTTTGCCCACTTTTGAATGGGGTTGTTTGCTTTTATCTTGTTTATCTGTTTTACTTCTTTCTAGATTCTAGATATTAGCCTTTGGCAGATGAGTAGACGGCAAAAAATTTTTCCCATTCTGTTGGTTGCCAGTTTGCTCTAATGATGGTTTCTTTTGCTGTACAGAAGCTCTGAATTTTAATTAGATCTCATTTGTCTATCTTGACTATTGTTGCCATTGCTTTTGGTGTTTTGGTCATGAAGTCCTTGCCTATGCCTATGTCCTGGGTGGTTTTGCCCACGTTTTCTTCTAGTATTATGGTGTTAGATTTTATGTTTAAATCTTTAATCCATCTGGAGTTAATGTTAGTGTAAGGTGACAGGAAGTGGTCCAATTTCTGCTTTCTGCACATTACTAGCCAGTTCTTCCAATACCATTTGTTAAACATGGAGTCCTTTCCCCATTGCTTATTTTTATCAGGTTTGTCAAAGATCCGATGGTTGTAGATGTGTTGTGTTGCATCCAAGGCCTCTGTTCTGTTCCACTGGTCTATATCTCTGTTTTGGTACCAGTACCATGCTGTTTGATTACTGTAGACTTGTAGTATAGTTTGAAGTATGGCAGTGTGATGCCTCTGGCTTTGTTCTTTTTCCTTAGGATTATCTTAGCTATGCGGGCTCTCTTGTGATTCCATATGAAGATTAAAGTAGTGTTTTCCAGTTCTGTGAAGGTCATTGGTAGCTTGATGGAGATAGCGTTGAATCTATGAATTACTTTGGGCAGTATGGCCATTTTCATGATGTTGATTCTTCCTAACCATGAACATGGAATGTTCCTCCATCTGTTTGTGTCCTCTCTTATTTCATTGAGCAGTGGTTTGTAGTTCTCCTTGAAGAGGTCCTTTACATCCTTTGTTAGAGGTATTCCTAGGTATTTTATTCTCTTTATAGCAATTGTGAATGGGAGTTTGCTCTTGATTTGGCTGTCTGTTTGTCTGTTATTGGTGTATAGGAATGCTTGTGATTTCTGCACATTGATTTTGTATCCTGAGACTTTGCTGAAGTTGCTTATCAGTTTGAGAAGATTTTAGGTTGAGACGATGGGGTCTTCTAAATACACAATCATTTTGTCTGCAAATAGAGACAGTTTGACTTCCTCCTTTCCTTATTGAATATGCTTTATTTCTTTTTCCTGCCTGATTGCTCTGGCTAGAACATCCAGTACTATATTAAATAAGAGTGTTGAGAGAGGGCATCTTTGTCTAGTGCCTGATTTCAAAGGGAATTCCTCCAGCTTTTGCCCATTCAGTATGACATTGGCTGTGGGTTTGTCATAAATACCTTTTATTATTTTTTGGTACGTTCTGTCTATATCTAGTTTATTGAGAGTTTTTAGCATGAAGAGCTGTTGAATTTTGTCGAAGGCCTTCTCTGCGTCTATTGAGATAATCATGTGGTTTTTGTCTTTGGTTCCATTTATGTGATGGATTACATTTGTGGACTTGCGTATGTTGAACCAGCCTTACATCCCAGGGATGAAGCCTACTTGATTGTGATGAATAAGCTTTTTGATGTGCTGTTGCAATCGATTTGCCAGTATTTTATTGAAGATTTTTGCATCGATGTTCATCATAGATATTGGCCTGAAGTTTTCTTTTTTTTGAGTCTCTGCCTGGTTTTGGTATCAGGATGATGTTGGTCTTATAAAATGAGTTAGGGAGGATTCCCTCTTTTTGTATTGTTGATGTAGTTTCAAAAGGAATGGAACCAGCTCCACTTTGTACGTCTGGTAGAATTCAGCTGTGAACCCGTCTAGACCTGGACTTTTTTTGTTTGGTAGGCTATTGATTGCTGCCTCAACTTCAGCCCTTGTTATTGGTGTATTCAGGATTTCAGCTTCCTCCTGGTTTAGTCTTGGTAGAGTACATGTGTCCAAGAATTTATCCATTTCTTCCTGGTTTACTGGTTTATGTGCATAAAGCTGTTTGTAGTAATCTCTGATGGTAGGTTGTATTTCTGTGGGATCAGTGATGATATCCCCTTTATCTTTTTTTATTGCATCTGTTTGATTCTTCTCTCTTTTCTTTTTTATTAGTCTGGATAGCAGTCTATTTTGTTGATCTTTTCAAAAAACCAGCTCCTGGATTTATTGGTTTTTGAAGGGTTTTTTGTGTCTCTATCTCCTCCAGTTCAGCTCTGATCTTAGTTATTTCTTGTCTTCTGATAGCTTGAGTTATTTTTTTAAATTTTCCTCCTCTAGCTCTTTCAATTTTGATGATAGGGTGTCAATTTTAGATCTTTCCTTATTTCTCATTTGGGCATTTATTGCTATAAATTTTCCTCTCGACACTGCTTTAAAGGTATCCCAGAGATTCTGGTAAGTTGTGTCTTCATTCTGATTGGTTTCAAAGCACATCTTTATTTCTGTCTTCATTTCATTGTTTATTCAGTTGACACTCAGAAACAAGTTGTTCAGTTTCCAAGTGTTTGTGTGGATTTGAGTGTGTTTCTTAATCCTGAGATCTACCATGGTTGTGCTGTGGTCTGATACACTGTTTGTTATGATTTCCATTATTTTACATTTGCTGAGGCATGATTTGCTCCCAATGACGTGGTCAATTTTAGAGTAAGTGTGATGTGGTGCTGAGAAAAATGTATATTCTGTGGATTTGTGTTGGAGCATTCTGTATATGTCTATTAGGTCTGCTTGGTCCAGCATTGCATTCAAGTTCTGAATGTCCTTGTTAATTTTCTGTCTCATTGATCTGTCTAATATTAACAGTGGAGTGTTGAAGTCTCCTATTATTATTGTGTGGGAGTCTAAATCTCATTGTAGGTCACTGAGAACTTGCTTTATATATCTGGGTGCTCCTGTGTTAGGTGTATTTAGGATAATTAGCTCTTCTTGTTAGATTGATTCTTTTTCCGTTATGTAATGCTCTTCATTGTCTCTTTTGATCTCTGTTGGTTTGAAGTCCGTTTTATCAGAGACTAGGATTGCAACCCCTGCTTTTTTTTGTTCTCCATTTGCTTGGTAAATCTGCTTCCATCCCTTTGAGTCTGTGTGTGTCTTTGTATGTGAGATGGGTTTCCTGAATACAGCACACCAATCGGTCTTGACTTTTTATCCAGTTTGCCAGTCTGTGTCTTTTGATTGTGGTGTTTAGGCAGTTTACATTTAATGTTTATATTGTTATGTGTGAATCTGATCCTGCCATTTTGTTACTGGCTGTTTTTCTTCCCCATTTGTTGACTCATTTTCTTCATTGCATTTTTGGTCTTTGCCATTTGGCATGCTTTTGCAGTGGCTGGTACTTGTTCCTTTCCGTGCTTAGTGTTTCTTTCAGGAGCTCTTGTAGGGCATGTCTGGTGGTGACAAAATCTCTCAGTAATTGCTTGTCGGTAAAGGATTTTATTTCTCCTTAACTTATGAAGCTTAGTTTGGCTGGATATGAGATTCTGGGTTGAAAGTTCTTTTCTTTAAGGATGTTGAATATTGGACCCCACTCTTTTCTGGCTTGTAGGGTTTCTGCCAAGAGATCCACTGTGAGTCTGATTGGCTTCCCTCTGTGGGTGACCTGACCTTTCTCTCTGGCTGCCCTTAGCATTTTTTCCTTCATTTCAACCCTGCTGAATCTGACGATTATGTGCCTTGGTGTTGCTCTTCTTGAGGAATATCTTTGTGGTGTTCTCTGTATTTCTTGGATTTGAATGTTGGACCGCCTTGCTAGGCTCGGGAAGTTCTCCTGGATAATATTATGGAGCATGTTTTCCAGCTTGGATTCATTCTCCCCATCATATTCAGGTACATCAATCAAGCGTAGATTAGGTCTTTAACATAATCTCATATTTTTTAGAGGCTTTCTTCATTTCTTTTCACTCTTTTTTCTCTTGTCTCGCCTTCTCTTTTTATTTCATTGAGTTGATCTTCAATCTCTGATATCCTTTCTTCTGCTTGATCGATTTGGCTATTAAAACTTGTGTTTGCTTCACGTAGTTCTCGTGCTATGTTTTTCAACTCCATCAAGTCGTTTTTGTTCTTTTCTAAGCTGGGTATTCTAGTTAGCATTTTGTCTAACCTTTTTTCAAGGTTTTGGTTTCTTTGCATTGAGTTTTAACATGTTCCTTTAGCTCAGAAAAGTTTTTTATTATGCACCTTCTGAAGTCTGTTTCTGTCAATTCGTCACACTCCTTCTCAATCAAGTTGTGTTCCCATGTTTTTGAGGAGTTGTGATCCCTTGAAGGAGAAGAGGTGTTCTGGTCTTTGATGGTTTCATCTTTTTTGCGCTGGTTTTTTCTCATCTTCATGGATTTACCTGGCTCTGATCTCAGGGAGGCTGCTTGATAAGGTCACTTGTCTGCCTGTCAAGGTGCTACTGGGTTTCTAGGGACTCCTTCAGGTTGCTAGGTAAGCTTCCTGTGTCTTTTTTGTTTACACTGGGAGATTAGGTCCACCTCTTCTGCTTACCTGGAGGTGGTGCTGGGTGGTCAAGAACACCATCCGTTGCTACGTAGGCTTCCTGTGTTTTTGCTAAAACATGAAGCCTAGTCCTACCCCTTTAATGGTTAGTTATGTCTTTCCTCCACAGGGCTGGATCATTCAGAGTTCAGCTCAGACTATGGCACTGGCTGCGTAACCCACTAGAGTTAGTGCTTTAGCCCTCTGGGTTTTATGGGGGAAGGTAGGGACCCACCCATCCACACCGCCTGTGTCCCCACTTTCAGCTCCCTCTCTCCGGTCATGGGGGAGGGGCCCACCCAGCTGCTCTGTCTGTCTTCCAGCATTCAGCTCCCTCTCTCTCCGGTCAGAGGGAGGAGGTGATAGCTCAGTCCACAGGCTCTCCTGGCCAGCTTATGGGCTTATGTGTCTGTTTAGATTTGTGCACCAATCCAGGACACCATCTTGGATTATTATTCAACTCTGTGCTTGTAATTCCCAGCGCTTGATTGGCTAAGATCCCCTGTTCTGTGTATTGCTGAGGCTTTGGGGGAAGTGCTGTATCTGGACTGGAGTGCCAGAAGGGGAGCCTCCAACTCACCAGTCAGATGCACTTTCTGGGTGAAGCAGCACATCTCCCTGTCTTGGTTTGCCCTGCCTGGGCTTTGCTCACCGTCATACCAGACCTGTTGAAATGCAACTGGTACCTCGGTTGGCGCTAGAAGATCTCTGGATTTCTGTGTCTCTCTCGCTGGGTGTTTTGCGCCAGAGTTGTGTCTATTTGGCCATCTTGACTCCTTGAAAAAGATTTTATTTAATTCTTAGATTTCTTTGGGTACTACAGCAACATCTTAACAATATGAACACAAGATAATCCATGAACACAAGATACATTCCTACTTATTGGTGTCTTTTTCAATTTTATTCAGCAATATTTTTTAGTTTTGAGTGTACAAGTTTTTCACCTCTTATTTTAACATTTATTCCTAAGTAGCTTTATTATTTCTGATGCTATCTTAAATGGACATGTTGTCTTGATTTTCTTTTCAGATGTTTCATTGGTAGTATACAAAATAGCCACTGATATTTGTGGGTTAACTGTTTTTCCTTGCAATTTTGCTAAATTGATTAGTTCTAAGAGGTTTTTTTTGGAATATTTAGGGTTATCTATATATAGATTATGTCATCTTCAATCTATCTTCAATAAAAATCCTTTTTCTTTTCCAACTTGGATGTCTTTTCTTTTTTCTTTTTTCTTTTTCTTGCCTAAATGCTCTAGCTAAACCTTCCATTGCTTTGTTGAATAGAAGTGGCAAAAATTGGCATCTTTATTTTGTTAATGTATTCTTTTTTTATATATATATAAATATATATATATTTTATTGCATTTTAGGTTTTGGGGTACGTGTGAAGAACATGCAAAATTTTTGCTTAGGTACACACATGGCAGTGTGATTTGCTGCCTTCCTCCCCATCACCAATACATTAAATCAATATAAAATATTTTAATTTGTTATTAATATTAAAATTAATATAAAACATGTTAATATTGAATTAAATATTAAATTTATGTTAAAACATTTTAATGTTTTATTAAAAGGCATTAACAATTATTGTAGCAATAAATATTCAGATATCAAAAGTTGTTAGTATGTAATAGACACAATCTATAAGTACGTTTGTAAAAAATATTTTATATTCTTCTGACACGTGACATATAGAATTTGGACACAGACAGCACATAATTTAAATTATTTTTGTGACAAAGATTAAGTATTTTTAAAGTTACTCCTATTAGCAGAGTTTATAATAAAAAAAACACACTATAAAAATATTATAATTATCCTAAACTATATATAATGTTGCTTGCATATTTAGTTTGCAGAACATTTAACATATATACTGCATAATTTAAATTTTAAGGTTCATAAAAACTGCATATCTCATTCATGCAATTAATTGATGAGCTGTAGCATGAGTCCAAAACTACTTTCTTCTTAGAAAAAAAAGATATATTCTCAAATAAATATGCATACTTCCAAAAAATAAGCTACATTTAAGTAATTAATATAATGTATCAAAAAATATAGTTGTGTCCTCTGTTTCATGTTGTTATACTTGAGTAATATATGATAGATGTATCTCAAAATAAAAATAACATGGGTGCCATGCTAGTTTTCCTGCATTTCCAGATTGGACCAGTGTTTATCTTGCATATGTTGATTGATGTCTTATGTCTCCCTAGAATCTATAAAACCAAACTATGTTCTAACAACCTTGGGCACATTTCATCACAGGGCCTCCTGAGGCTGTGTCCTGGGCACATATCCTCAACCTTGTCAAAACAAACTTTTTAAATTAACTGAGACGTGTCTCAGATTTTTGGAGTTCATATCTTCTTCAACAAAAACACTTTTTCATATCTTTAACTTTCATTACATCTCTTATTTTATGGCAACTTTTACCTTGTTTTATATATAACCTTTAAATAAGGCTTGCGTTAGACAAAAGATATTTCCCTTTTAATGATAACTTTTTAAAAAATGTTTGTTTTCTATATTTTTTCAATTGGAAATTACTCAGATACCTGATATCAGTTAATAACCTTTATATCCAAAATTATGATGTTTGCTTACAGACATTTATTAAATTACATTTGCCTGATTAAATTTAGTATTAATAGTTTACACAGATTACTTACAAAAACTGTGATAGTATTTAAAGTTATTTCCCTATTAACTGTTTTTATAGCTATGAATTTCAGGTATTTACTTAAGAACCTTAAAGTTAAACATAAGGGTATTTTTTTTTTTTTTTACCACTCAGGATTTAGCTGTTTTCATTGAACCAACAATATTCCATGTCTTATTAATAAAAAATTACACAAGCAAAGATCATTCTGTCTTGGGTTGGGTGTTATGCTTATATAACCCTTACAGCAAATCATATAGTATTCTTCAGGAATAAGTATCTTGATCAACAAATGCAAACAAAAAATGCTAACAATTCTTAAGAAATTTCTAATATTATTTGATATGTTTTGGCTGTGTCCCCACCCAAATCTCAACTTGAATTGTATCTCCCAGAATTCCCATATGTTGTGAAAGGGACCCAGAGATGGGAGGGGGTAATTGAATCATGGAGGCTGGTCTTTCCTGTGTTATTCTTGTGATAGTGAATAAGTCTTATGAGATCTGATGAGCTTATTAGGGGTTTTCACTTTTGCTTCTACCTCATTTTCTCTTGCTACCACCATGTAAGAAGTATCTTTTCTCTCCTGCCATGATTCTGAGGCCTCCCCAGCGATGTGGAACTGTAAGTCCAGTTTTTCTCCCCAGTCTCAGGTATGTCTTTATCAGTAGCATAAAAACCGACTAATACATATTTTATCAATAACTTTAAAGCCAACTGATTGATTAAAGATTTTAGTTAAGTCATGTGAACCTGAAAAAGCATTTAGTTAGGCTTTTCCTTGAAGTATTTGATTTAGGTGCTTTTATTTTTTAAGCCAATTAATTAAATCACTTTTATATATTTTTAGTAGTAAGACATTACACAACACATACATACATAGAAGAAGTATTAGGCATGCTGAATCTTATAAATTCATAAGAGCCCTTTTCTTTTTCATTTTTATTTCCCTATCTTAGGCTTTCAAATTCTTGATAACCTGTTTCACTACCTTAGGTAGTTGTCAGCTAACTAGCCTTAACTTTGATTATTAAAGGAAACAACCCTTAGGGGTCAAAATCAGGTAGCAAAATTTACATCTCAAGTTACAAAGAAAAAAATTCTGGTGTGCTAGAAAAAAATTAAAATGGATTTACTTGTCAATTAAGCATATAATAATAGAAATTATAAAGGCTTTGTAATACACACAGACACACTCACACACACACACACACACACACACACACACACACACACCCCATAGCTTTTATTTCGGCACTCTAACCATGAGAACAATACAAATTCACCAGCATGCAAAAAAAAAAAAAAAAAAAAACCTGTTAGATCCAAACAATGGTTTTTTATCTCAGTAGAAAAAGTAACAGCAGATTGAAAGCAGGAAGAAAAGAAAAATAGAGAAAAACATAATTTAGGAACTTTATAGTTTGCAGATTTACCTTACGGTTATTTTTCCTTAATGTAAATGTGCACAAAGACCAAACTACTTCCATTTTATATGAACTCTGCCAAGTAGATGTGTCATAAAACCAATGGAGTGCCCAAAAGGGGGTCATTCTTTTTGTTATTTTCCCGTTCTTAGATTGTTTCCCACCTTTTTTTAAAGAAGGAACGGAGCTGTGGCCTAGGGCTTTTGTAGGGTGTGTTGAAATGTGTGTTACTGATGGTATTGGCTGCTGCCATCATGCTGGCTGCCGCAGGGAAGCCCAGCTGGGGGCTGCACACTCTATGGAGCCAGTGGGAACCCTGCCCCTTCTGAGTTGGGAAGTGAGCTCTCTGTGCCACTGCAGCTGCACAAACCCCAAATGGCAGCTGCAGACCCAGACTTCCTTTACAGAGCAAGCAGGAGCCCCACCCCCCTGGGCAAGGCTACACCTGACCAAAGTGCAGCTGTGGATCCAGGCCTCCCTGTGCTCATGGCGGAGCCAGGAACAGGCAGGATCTGCTTTCTCAGTGCAGCTGCAGCCTACGCATAGACCTAGGCTACAGACCAGGTGCAGTCCTAGGTTGCAGACCTAGGCCTTCTGCTCCAGGAAGCAAGCAGGAGCCAGTGACAAGAGGGAGGGAGGCCTACCCCTTTTCATTTGGTGGGGCGGGAGCTCCTAGGTGCAGCTGCTGCCTCCCTCCTAGGCACAGGACCCAGGCGTCTCTGCAGCCTTCGCCCTCAGAGGACCCAGGAAGGACCCCCTAATCCCTGCAGGCTCAGGGGTGTCTGCTCCGACCTGCGTGTCCACTCTCCTTTCCCAGCACTTGCTCCAATTTCTGAGAAGGCTTTAGGCTAAGTCCCAGGGCCATGAATGATAGCAGGAGGCAGACTGGTTCCTGGGCAGAAAGGGGCTGGTCCCCAGTAAGGCCCCACCTTCAGGCCCGGAGGGCATGAAGGCTGGGGCCCGGCTACCAGTCCTGTGGACTGGAGTGGGGACTCATGGTGCCTCTTCTGGGCCCACCCATGGCTGCCCATGGACCAATTCGCATGCACTTCCTCCCCTCTGAGGTTTATAAAAGCCCTGAGCTCAGCCAGAGCAGAGGAGAGGATAGGCAGAGGAAGAAGAGAGCAGAGGATGGAGAGACAACCAGCTGCAGAAAGTAGTACTCTTTCAACTGATAGCTGGAGACACTGGGATGACCAGCTGCAGAGAGGAGAACTCTCTGCTGAGAGCTGCAGAGACAAATCTGTCAGGAAAGAGGAGATACCCTCTCTGCTGAGAGATTCAGAGACCTGCAAAGATGTTGGAATGACTTGCTGCAGAGAGGAGTCACCCTCTCCAGGGCCTCCTCTCTGCTAAGAGCTGAACGTTTCACTGGGCAACCTGCCCACAGAGAGGAACTACCCACTCCTTTGAGCTGTTCTAACACTAAAAAAAAGTCTTCACTATTCACTTGTTTGCATACCTCGTTACTCCTGGATGCAGGACAAAAACTCAGGCAAAGGCACTGCAGCCATAGAGCTTTCCAGCAAGAAAAATAGATACCCCAGAGGTCCTGTAAAATGACCACTGAGTCATTGCTGCCCTCTTACATGTCTATTTCTCTCCAGAGGTCTAAGCCCCTCCAGGAGGGCTCAAAGCATGAAGTGACCAGCCCCTGTATACACTTCCAGGATGAGCCTATTTTGAACTAATTTCACTGGGGATTCCCTATAGGGCTCCTGTACATCATGGAGGGTCAACAACCCAGACACTCCCACGAGGCCCCCAGTCACCCAGGGGTACCTTTTTATCTGGGAGGAGCAAAATGCCCTTATTTTCCAAGCAGAAGAAACTCAGTCTCTCATTTACCTATGAAAACAACAGTACAGTTCCTCGTGCAAATACGCACAGTCAAGTCAAGATTATTTTCAGGAGAAAAAGCAATGGAGAAGAGTCTCTCAAGGGCCCTTAACCAAAGGGAAATTCTGGGCTCAGAAGGACTTACCAGTTCTGCCAGAGGAGAAGCTCAAATTCATGGAGGCTTCAGTGGGCCCCTGCTGGTACCTTAGCTCTGAGTTCAAACAACTCCTTTGGACTCCTGAGTCCTCTCTGAGGCCCCAGTTGTTTGGGTGCCAAATTATTGTGGATGAAAAGGGTCAAACTCTGTAAAATATTTTAAAAGATTTGTTCTGAGTCAAATATGAGTGGCCATGACCCATAACACAGCCCTCAGTAGGTCCTGAGAACACGTGCCCAAGGTGGTCAGGATGCAGCTTAGTTGTATACATTTTAGGGAGGCATGAGACTTCAATGAAATACATTTAAGAAATACTTGAGTTCGGACCAGAAAAGTGGACTTGAAGTTGGGGGGAGGGCCTTTCAGCTTATAGGTAGATTTTAAAATTTTCTGGTTGACAGTTGGTTGAGTTTATCCAAATACCTGAGATCAATAGAAAGGAATGTCTGGGTTGCAATAAGGTTGTGGAGATGAACGTTTTATCATGCAGATAAAGCTTCTAGGCTTTAGAGGGAGTAAGTTGTAAAATTTTTTTTTATCAGATTTAAAGTCTGTGTTGATATTAATGCCAGAGAGGTATAATAAGGACATATGACCCCCATTTCCTATCATGGCCTGAACCAGTCTTTCAAGTTAAATTTCATTTTAAGAGCCCTGGCTGAGGAGGAAGTCCATTCAGATGGTTGAGGGCCTGAGAATTCTATTTCCTGTTTACACAGTGTATTGCAAGCTAAGAAAACTCCCCTGAGCTTTAGTTTCCATGTTTTTGGAGGGCTTCATTATATACGTATGACTGACCAAATAATTGGATGATTGACTGAGCTCAATTTTTAGCCTGATTCCATTCTCTGGAGGTTAGATAGAGATATCAAGTAGCCTAAAGCCCTAACTCTCTGATGGTGTTTGCTTTTTCTTTTATGACCAGTCCCCCATTCTGCGGTCATTTTATTACCATAAACTATTTTGTGTTCTGACATGATTCACCTCATTAGCATAAACTTCTGTGTGGTTCCAGATCCCACAACGAATAACAAAAACCTTCTATCATTGAAAAATTCCAGTGGTTTAGAGGTTACCTCTCAAGAACCAGGGAAAAAGTCCCAGATAATGACCTTCTTTATGCAGGTTTTCAATAAACAAACTGTATGTGGAGCATACTTCCAATTGTTTCAAATATAGTTGAAAGGATATATAATAGGAAATATATGCAAAATTATTATATGTGCCAATTTCTGTTGTTAGGTTGTATTCTTTGTATGTTTTTATTTAACACTTTTCTAAAATAAGCATATATTAACTGTGTAATTACAAATATATATTAACTGGAAATGACTTTGGAAGAAACTCATTTGGGGAAAAGTATTAGTAAAGGTGTCATTTCCTTTCTTGGATTCATTTTAGGTATTTTTCAAGCCACTGAAAAGAGACTAGAAAAAGTCTTTAAGTGAAACTTTCAAAATTCTATTCCATAGAAGATATTGAAAATACTCCTTTAAAATGTGGAATCTTTTGATCTACTGATGTGAGATATCATAGCTTTTAAATAATAAATTTCTTCTTTGGTAGATCCAGTAGCACGCTTTGTTTTCAAAAAAGTGTCTTGCAAATTGCATAACAGATATTAATGTCAAAGCATCTGAACCGTAGTACTAGGTCTCTACATAATTATTATCTTGTACTTCATTAAAATTTGAACTTAAAAATGATTTTTAAAACTAGTATATGTAATCAATGTCTTATTAGACATGTTACTCTCTACATCTCAGCATGTTCAACTCTAAAATATATGCAAATTATTCCTTTTCAAACATTAAACCAGAACTGAGGAACATCTTGAATCATCACAGGAGACTAACAAATTACAGTGGTGGTCATGTAAATGAATACCTGTTAAAGAGTTAAGACACTTCTATGGAACACTATTCTATGAATCAAACCAAAATATATACAGAAAATACATGTATAGACATTTCCAAATGAATGTTGAAAATGCTATTTGTTTTAAAACGTACAAACATACACACACATACAAATCCAAGATAAAAGTAATAATAAAAAGGACTTTAAAAAATAACAAAATAAACATAAGTGCGTATTATATATACCTGAATCAAGTGCTCTTCATAAAAAGGCTTGAAAATGGTTTAGTAATTTATTTCCAGTTAACCTGTGAAATGAAGGGAAAGGAGAAGATCAGCAACTTATCTGAGGTCAAAAATAAAATGTATGGCAAAATCAGACTCCTAATTATTTACTTTACTCCCAGAGAGAACCGTTATATCTGTTGTTGTTTTTTAGGTTATGTACTACCATAGAAAGATTTTTTGTAAAAGCTCTTAATATAGAATGGAGAGCTTTGTTTGCTTATTATTCTTATGTTTTAACAAAAATATTCACGTCACTACATTTTTGTATGTACATTTGCCCTGTTAATCAAGAAAGATGCGTCCATTAATTTTTTAAAAATGCGTGCATGTTTTCACAATTCATAGGGCAACAAAAAATTCAAGGTTCCCTCTGTAGAGACAAGAAAATTTGAAATTAAAAATATAATAAACTTATAATCTGAACAGATTTTGATATTTCATTTTAAGCAAGAGGCAATCCAATTTATTTAACAAAAACATGAAAGAGGTTATGAGAAGTAAGAAGTAGCAGTTTACTAACTGTATGAAGATATATCTTCTTTGTACCTGTAAGATAGCTCATAAAAGGAGTGCCAAATCAGAACACTGTGGCATTGGCATTAGGCATATTGTTTCATTTCATCTCTGACTAAGCCATATTTCTAGATATTTTCTAGAGATGATAATCTCTTATCCCAACTAGTGAAGTTACAGAATAAATAAAATATGATATAGAACCTAGAGAAGTTTATATGAACAATGCAACTTTCATCCTACAATTCTGTTTACACCTTCCAAGATTGCCTCATTGTTCTGGTTTAAAATTTAGTTGATTTTCACAAAGAGGTTGCAATTATGCATTTTAGCTATTCAGTGTCTGTGAAACTTAAGCTACTTTGCTTTGTGAGAGTATAAAACATTTAAAATCAATGTTGCATTCATTGTGTTCCTATTTTGAGTCTTTTCTTCCATGTTTATTTTATATATATATATATTTTTTTATTGCATTTTAGGTTTTGGGGTACATGTGAAGAACACGCAAGATTGTTGCATAGGTACACACCATGTTTACTTTTAAACTCCAAGCACAAATTTGGAAAAAAAGAGACTTAAGTGAGTAAATGTATATTCGCCTGTTCAATGTCTGATAATTGAAAAATACTGCAATAAGAAAAATCCACACACATGAAGTAACAAAGAAAACAACCGGAAAAAGTAGAAATGGTGATCACATTTATATTCATTTTAAATGCTCTGAGAAACCTCATATAACGTAAGCAATGTTAAAAAATGATCATTTAAAATTATCATCACATCATCCAAAATATGTGTTCCCATATTAAGTAACACTGACCAGGTTTTGATATTTCCAGCATTTTTCAAATTGTTCACTGCATTTCTGGCTCACGCTAAATTGAGAATCATACCAAGGAACTATTTATTTCAGCTTTTGGCTCTTATTCATGTATGACGTTCATAATATCATTAAATTAGCCACAAATTGAACTGTGATTACACAGTAAAATGCAATATGAACAATCTACTTGTGTAGATTTTTTAGTCTCAGTTGATGCTTGCTTTCAGAAATCATTTTTAAAAATTGATAAAATTTTGACTGGGTTTCTTTTTGACTCAAAAACAAATTAAAATGTGTCTTCATATTACTGATTTACTCTGCCAAGAAAGAATTATATGTTTTATGAAATTCTATTTTTTCTGTCAGTATGATAATTAAGAGAATATAAGATTTTCTTAGTTCTTCATTACATATTTTAAAACTTTTTTCAATGAGACTGCTTTAATGTTTTCCCATATAATATTTATTATATACCAAACATTTATATTTTTAAAATGTACAGGTAGTATTGAGGAAATGTGAAGATCAGATATAAAACAATGAACAGACCATTAAAAAAATTAATGGAATAAATAGATTATGTTTTGAAAAGAAAAAAAGGAGAAAGTAACATATATAAAGAGAAGAATGTAATAAAATGGTAATTAATCTTGCTAAAAGTGAAAATGCATCTTTAGAGGTTACGATTCAAACTGAATTTTGCCAAAATATAAATAGAAAGAAAAATGTTTTCTATAGAATTACACAATTACTAGGTTTATTCATTTGTTCTTAATGGGAAATATCTTCAACAGGTCAACGAAGATGATTTCTAAAATGTGTTTTCAGTATTCAATAACATTTCTCATGATTGATGAAAGTAAATAATTTGAAAAACTAAGGCATGAGAAAACTTGGGTTCTATTCTTTTAAAAGTTAAAATTATATTCAGCAGATTTATGCTTTTATAATTTTAAAAGTTTGATTTTTATACATTTTCATTTATTTTTCAAATATTTTTTTCTAAATTTTACTGAACATAATTTCCAAAGGGGTTTAGTCCATACTAGCTTTAATCTGGTTATTCATCATTCAAAAGAAGAGTAAACTTCTAATATGAAAATGCCCTATATCAAAGTTATTTGTTGGTTGAAAGACTTTAAAATGAACAATTACACATTACTTATGTTTTTGGGTACATTCCAGATATATTAATTATTCCTACAAATTATAAATAATTTACCAACTTAAAGATAGAAAAGCTATGAGTTATGAAAGAGTACCAATAAGTAGAAATAAGTACTGTTTCCAGATTCTGTCCATTAGCTATACTGTTTCTGTAACATTTCACAATGTATGTGGATGACTTTTTCTTTATTCTTGCTCTTCATGTGTTTTTTAAGTTTTAAACACAGTACCATCTTAAATCAATTTAACAACAAAAAAACTTTATTTTAAAAATGTTATTTATTAAGACCATAGATTTCTCACAGTTTCCACTTTCAGTTTAAAAAATATATCTCAATTGTTTTTTCCCAGAATAATCCAAATCATGGGAAAGAAGATAAATTATTATCTGCCTAAAGTAATGGGCAAGGGAGGAGCTTGAGGATTTCCAATAGGGAGTATCTCAACTATAACTATAATTTATTTTGTAGATTTTTTTACTTAGTGGTTAATTTTCTCTTTAAAATTTGAATAAGTAAACAAATTTTTAAAAGTATATATAACATACAGAGTATAAAGTGTATATATGTATATTATATATGAGCAATACTTCCTTGTATTTTGTATATTAGCCCTAAAATGAAGAAATGATTGATTGTATAAGTCTGCATGGACCTGAGATGCTAGTGTCAAAAAGAAAAAAATTGGCCAATAAAACCCCTCATAACTTCTGAATAGGGTCAGAATCAAGAACAATTCACCTAGCCACCCAGAATTATGATTTTTAATTAATTATGTACTGTGAAAGTAATAATATTAACACAAAAACATAACAGTATTTATTTTGTTTTTTGAAAATTGATTTTAATTTTGGTTCCAGGGTACATACGTACAATGTGCAGGTTTGTTACATAGATAAACCTGTGACACGGTGGTTTGTGGCACCTATCAACCCACCACCTAGGTATTAAACCCCACACGCATTAGCTATTTGTTCTGATGCTCTCCCCACAACACACCCACCCAACAGGTTCCCTTTGCTGTGTCCATGTGTTCTCATTGTTTGGTTCCCACTTATGAGTAAGAACATATGGTGTTTGGTTTCCTGTTCCTGTGTTAGTTTGCTGAGGATGATGGCTTCCAGCTTCATCCATGTCCCCGCAAAGGACGTGATCTCATTCCTTTTTATAGCTGCATAGTATTCCATGGTGTGTATGTACCACATTGTTTTACCCAGTCTATTCTTGAAGGATATTTGGATTGGTCCCAAGTCTTTGTTATTGTGAATGGTGCTGCAATAAACGTGTGCACGTATGTTTATAATAGAATGATTTATATCCCTTTGAGTATAATACCCAGTAATGGGTTTGCTGGGTCAAATGGTATTTCTTCTTCTAGGTCCTTGAGGAACTGCCACACTGTCTTCCATAGTGGTTGGAGTAATTTACATTCACACCAACAGTGTAAAAGCGTAATTGCCATTCTGGCGTGTGTGAGGTGGTATCTCAAGTGGTTTTGAATTGCATTTCTCTAATGATCAGTGATGTTAAGCTTTTTTTCATATATGTTTTTGGCCGCATAAATGTCTTTTTTTAAGAAGGGTCTGTTCATGTACTTTGCCAACTTTTTAATTTTTATTGTACTTTAAGTTCTGGGATACATGTGCAGAATGTGCAGGTTTGTTACATAGGTATACACGTGCCATGGTGGTTTGCTTCACCCATCAACCTGTCATCCACATTAGGTATTTCTCCTAATGCTATCCCTTGCATAGCCTTCCACCCTCGGACAGGCCCCAGTGTGTGATGTTCTGCTGCCTGTGTCCATGTCTCCTCATTGTTTAACTCCCACTTATGGTTGAGAACATGCAGTGTTTCGTTTTCTGTCCCTGTGTTAATTTGCAGAGAATGATGGTTTCCAGCTTCATCCATGTCCCTGCAAAAAACATGAACTCATCCTATTTTATGGCTACATAGTATTCCATGGTGTATATGTGCCATATTTTGTTTATTCAGTCTATCATTGACATGCTTTTGGGTTGGTTCCAAGTCTTTGCTATTGTGAATAGTGCTGCAACAAACATGTGTGCCTGTGTCTTTACAGTAGATTTATTTATAATCCTTTGAGTATATACCCAGTAATAGGATTGCTGGGTCAAATGGTATTTCTGGTTCTAGATCCTTGAGTAATTGCCACACTGTCCTTCACAATGTTTTAACTAATTTACACTCCCACCAATAGTATTAAAGTGTTCCTGTTTCTCCACATCCTCTCCAGTATCTATTATTACTGACTTGGTAATAACAGCACTCTAACTAGCATGAGATGGTATCTTCATTGTGATTTTGATTTGCATTTCTTTAATCACCGGTAATGAGCTTTTTTTCTTGTTTCTTGGCCTCGTGAATGTCTTCTTTTGAGAAGTGTCTGCTCATATCCTTTGCTCAATTTTTGAATGTGGTTGTTTGCTTTTTTCTTGTAAATTTATGTTCCTTGTAGATTCTGGATATTAGCCCTTTGTCAAATGGATAGATTACAAAAATTTTCTCACATTCAGTGGGTTGTCTGTTCATTCTGATGATAGTTTCTTTTGCTGTGCAGAATCTCTTTAATTAGATTCTGTTTGTCTATTTTGGCTTTTGTTTCCATTGCTTTTTGTGTTTTAGCCATGAAGTTTGCCCATGCCTATGTCCTTGTTGGTATTGCCTAGGTTTTCTTCTAGGATTTTTATGGTTTTAGGTGTTACATTTAAGTCTTTAATCCATCTTGAGTTATTTGTTGTATAAAGTGTAAGGAATGGGTCCAGTTTTAGTTTTCTGCATGTGGCTAGCCAGTTTTCCCAAAACCCATTATTAAATAAGGAATCCTTTTTACGTTGCTTGTTTTTATCAGGTTTGTCAATGATCAGATGGTTGTAGATATGTAGCATGATTTCTGAGGGCTCTGTTCTGCTGCAGTTGTCTATATATCTGTTTTAATACCAGTACCATGCAATTTGGGTTACTGTAGCCTCGTAGTATTGTTTGAAGTCAGGTCGCAGGATGCCTCCAGCTTTGTTCTTTTTGTTTAGGATTGTTTTAGCTATACAGGCTCTTTCTTGGTTCCATATAAAATTTAAAGTATTTTTTTCTAATTCGGTGAAGAAAGTCAATGGTAGCTTGATGGGGATAGCACTGAATCTATAAATTACTTTGAGCAGTATGGCCATTTTCACAATATTGTTTCTTCCTATCCATAATCATGGAATGTTTTTCCATTTGTCTGTGTCCTCTCTTATTTTCTTGAGCAGTGGTTTTTAGTTCTCTTTGAAGAGGTCCTTCACATCCCTTGTAAGTTGTATTACTAAGTGTTGTATTACTAGGTATTGTATTCGCTTTGTAGTTGCTGTAAAAAGAGTTCAATCGTGATTTGGCTTTCTGTTTGTCTATTATTGGTGTATAGAAATGTTTCTGAATTTTGCCCATTTATTTTGTAACCTGAGACTTTGCTGAAGTTGCTTATCAGCTTAAGAAGATTTTGGACTGACACAATGAGGTTTTTCAAATATACAATCATGTCATCTGCAAACAGTGACAATTTGACTTCCTCTCGCCCTATTTGAATACTCTTTATTTCTTTCTCTTGCCTGATTACTCTGGACAGAACTTCCAATACCATGTTGAATAAGAGTGATGAAAGAGGACATCCATGTCTTGTGGCAGTTTCCAAAAAGAACGCGTCCAGCTTTTACCCATTCAGTATTATATTGGCTGTGGGTTTGTCATAAATAGCTTTTATTATTTTGAGATATGTTTCATCAATACCTAGTTTATTGAGAGTTTTTAGCATGAAGGGGTGTTGAATTTTATTGAAGGCCTTTTCTGCATCTATTGAGATAATCATGTGTTTTTTGTCATTCATCCTGTTTATGTGATGAATGACATTTACGGATTTGCATATGTTGAACCAGACTTCCATTCCAGGGATGAAGCCAATGTGGTGGTGGTGGATAAGCTTTTTGATGTGCTGCTGGATTCAGTTTGCCAGTATTTTATTGAAGATCCTTGCATCGATGTTCATCTGGGATGCTGGTCAGATAATTATTTTTTTTTGTTGTTGTTGTTGTATATCTGCCAGGTTCTGGTGTCAGGATGGTGCCAGCATCATAAAATGAGTTATGGAGGAGTCCCTCTAATTCTATTGTTTGGAATAGTTTCAAAAGGAATTTTACCATCTCCTCTTTGTACCACTGGTAGAATTCAGCTGTGAATCTTTCTGGTCCTGGGCTTTTTTTTTTTTTTTTTTTTTTTTTTTTTTGGTTTTTTTTTTTTTTTTTTTTTTTTTTTGGTAGGCTATTACTCTCTGAATTTCAGAACTTATTATTGGTCTACTCAGAGTTTTGACATCTGCCTGGTTTAGTCTTGGGAGGGTGTATGTGTCCAGGAAATTTACCCATTTCTTTTAGATTTTCTAGTTTATTTGCATAGAGACATTCATAGTATACTCTGATGGTAGTTTGTATTTCTCTGGAATCAGTGGTGATATCTCTTAATCTTTTTTATTGTGTCTATTTGATTCTTCTCTATTTTCTTAATTAGTCTCCTGTTCCTAAATGACTACTGGGTACATAACAAAACTGAGGCAGAAATAAATAAGTTCTTTGAAACCAATGAGAAGAAAGACATAACATACCAGAATCTCTGAAACACAGCTAAAGCAGTGTTCAGAGGGAAATTTATAGCACTAAATGCACACAAGAGAAAGCAAAAAAAGATATAAAATTGACATCCTACCATCACAATTGAAAGAACAAGAGAAGCAAGAGCAAACAAATTCAAAAGCTTGCAGAAGACAGACAAGAAATAACTAAGATCAGAGCAGAACTGAAGGAGACAGTGACATGAAAAACACTTTAAAAATTCAATGAATTCAGGAGCTGGTTTTCTGAATAGATTAACAAAATAGACGGCTAACCAGACTAATAAAGAAGAAAAGAAAAAAAAATCAAATAGACGCAATACAAAATGATAAAGGGGATATCACCACTGATCCCACAGAAATACAAACTACTATCAGAGAACTATAAACACTTCTACACATACACAAAACTACAAAATCTAGAAGAAATTGATAAATTCCTGGACGCATACACCCTCCTAAGACCAAACCAGGAAGAAGCTGAATCCCTGAGTAGATCAATAATAAGTTCTGAAATTGAGGCAATAATTAATAGCCTACCAATCAAATAAAGCCTACAACCAGATGGATTCACAGCCTAATTAATTCTAACAGAGGCACAAAGAGGAGTTGGTACCATTCCTTCTGAAACTATTCCAAACAATAGAAATAGAGAAAGTTTTTCCAAATCAATTTATGAGGCCAGCATCAACCTGATACCAAAATCTGGCAGAGATACACACGCACAAAATAACATTTCCAGCCAATATCCCTGATAACATCAATGTGAAGATCCTAAAAAAAAAAAAAAATTGCAAACCAAATCCAGGAGCACATCAAGAAGCTTATCTACCACCACCAAGTCAGCTTCATCCCTGGGATGCAAGCCAGGTTCAACATACAAAAAACGGTAAACATAATCCATCCCATAAAGAGAACCAATGACAAAAAATAGATGATTATCTCAATGGATGCAGAAATGGCCATCAATAAAATTCAACAGCCCTTCATGCTAAAAATTCTCAATAAACTAAGTTTTGATGGAATGAATCTCAAAATCATAAGAGCTATTTAAGACAAACCCATAGCTAATATCATACGGAACAGACAAAAGCTGGAAGCATTCCCTTTGAAAACCAGAACAAGACAAATTTGCCCTTTCTCACAACATACTATTGGAAGTTTTGTCCAGGGCAATCAGGCAGGAGAAAGAAATAAAGGGTATTCAAATAGGAATAAAAGAAGTCAAATTGTCACTGAAACCTTATTGTCTTCTGCCAAAATCTCCTTAAGCTGATAAGCAACTTCAGTAAAATCTCAGGATACAAAATCAATGTGCAAAAATCGCAAGCATTCCTATAAACCAATAATTAGACAAACAGCCAAATAATGAATGAACTCCCATTCCTAATTCCTACGAAGATAATAAAATACCTAGGGATACAACTTAAAAGGGATGTGAAGGACCTCTTCAAAGAGAACTACAAACCACTGCTCAAGAAAATAAGAGAGGACACAAACAAACAGAAAAACATAACATTTTCATGAATAGGAAGAATCAATATTGTGAAATGCCCATATTACCCAAAGTAATTTATAGATTCAATGCTACTTCCATCAAACTACCATTGACTTTCTTCACTGAATTAGGAAAAACAACTTTAAATTTCATATAGTACCACAAAAGAGCCCACATATCCAAGACAATCCTAAGGAAAAAAAACAAAACCGGAGGCATCACACTACCTGACTTCCACCTATATTACAAGGTTACAGTAACCAAAACAGCATGGTACTGGTACCAAAACAGATATATAGATGAATGGAACAGAACACAGCTCTGAGAAATAACACCACACATCTACAACTATCTGATCTTTGACAAACCTGACAAAAACAAGCAATGGAAAAAGGATTCCCTTTTTAATACAGTGTTGGGAAAACCGGCTAGCCATATGCAGAAAACTGAAACTGGACCCCTTCCTTATACTTTATACAAAAATTAACTCAAGATGGACTAAAGACTTCAACACAACACCTAAAACCACAGAAACCCTAAAAGAAAACCTAGGCAATGCCATTCAGGACATAGGCATGAGCAAAAAGGTCATGACTAAAACACTGAATGTAATGGCAACAAAAGCCAAAAATGACAAATCAAATCTAATTAAACTAAAGAGCTTCTGCAAAGTAAAAGAAGCTGTCATCAGAGTGAACAGGCAACCTACAAAATGGGAGAAAACTTTTGCAATCTATCCATCTGACAAAGGGCTAATATTCAGAATCTTCAAGGAATTTAAACAAATTTACAAGAAAAATACAAACAACCCCATCAAAAAGTGGATGAAAAATATGAACAGACACTTCTCAAAAGAAGACATTTATGAGGCCAAGAAAAATATGAAAACAAGCTCATTATCACTGGTGATTAGAGAAATGCAACTCAAAACCACAATGAGATACCACTCATGCCATTTAGAATGGTGATCATTGCAAATTCAGGAAACACAGATACTAAAGAGGTGGAGAAATATTAATGCTTTTGCACTGTTGGTGGGAGTGTAAATTAGTTCAACCATTGTGGAAGACAGGGTGGCAACTCCTGAAGGATCTAAAACCAGAAATACCTTTTGACCCAGCAATCCCATTACTGGGTATGTATCCAAACGATTATAAATCATTGTACTATAAACACACATGCACACATATGTTTATTGCAGCACTGTTCACAACAGCAAAGACTTGGAACCAACCCAAATGCCCATCAATAATAGACTAGATAAAGAAAATGTGGCACATATACACCATTGAATACTATGCAGCCATAAAAAATAATGAAGGGACATGTAGGAAGCTGGAAACCATAATTCTCAGCAAACACAGGGACAGAAAACCAAATACCGCATGTTCTCACTCATAAGTGGGAGTTGAACAATGAGAACACATGGACACAGGGAGAGGAACGTCACACATTGAAGCCTGTCTGGGGGTGGGGGACTATGGGAGGGAGAGCATTAGGAGAAATACCTAATGTAGATGACGGGTTATGGTTACGGCAAACAACCATGGCACATGTTTACCTATGCAACAAACCTGCATGTTCTGCACGTGTATCCCAGAAGTTAAAGTATAATAAAAATATTTTTAATGTATTTTTTTTAAAAAAACTCTTTCTTGACCAACAACTACTTTAATACTTTTTGTGCATACTTAATATGAAAGTTAGAATAAAAAGAGATATTTCATGTTTACACTAAATAAAATACTAAATGATATTTTACCTTTCTGTAAGAAAACCAGAAATTTTAGTTGTTTTTCTAAAAAAATAATCTTAAAAATAGAAATTTCAGAGGCTTTCCTTTACTGATCTGGCAACTAAAAAACTTGGAACTTATGACTCTATCCTAACAAGTAAAATTCTGAACAAACTGAGAAATCAAAAGGTGTTTTTAGATCTATCAGTGAAGTCAAGTCATAGGGCAAACCACTACCCGCAAAATTGAAAAGAAACAGGTCAATACAGAGCATAACAATTTAGCAGAGTGGAAACCTTTAGACAGATACCTATATGGGAACCAGTGCTTGAGTAGAGAAGCCTGAAATATAATTAATAAACTACTGGAGGCTCAGCATGGACAAGTCTGAGAGGTAAAAACATCCATTGAAGGGCTCTAGCTTTTGTGCATTTTGAATCCCAGAGCTCAACAAAATTATCTTACTGAATATGGAAAATAAAATCCCCTAAAGCTTCTGGCATGGTAGCAGGAAAGTAACCATTTTTTTATTTTAATTTTTTTTTTTTTTTGAGACGGGGTCTCACTCTGCTGCCCAGCCTGGAATGCAGTGGCACAATCACACCTCACTGCAGCCTCAATCACTTGGGCTCAAGTAATGCTTCCACCTCAGCCTCCTGAGTAGCTTGGGCCATAGATGCACACCCTCACACCTGGATAATTCTTGTGTTCTTTGTGGAGATGGGTTTTCACTGTGTTTCCCAGGAGTTCTCAGTGGTGAACTCCTGAGCTCAAGCAATCTGCATGTCTTGGCCTCCCAAACTGCTGGGATTACAGGCATGAGTCACTGCGACTGGCTGAAAAGTAACCATTTTTAAACGTGCCATAGCATTCTGTTTTTCTTAAAGGTTTGTCCTCAAGAGAAGTTACTTCACAAGAGCCTAACATATTGAAGTTTTATCAAGGGAAGTACCCAACTCCAGCCCCCTCCAGCAACCTGTTTCATCTCAATTAAAGATTAATAAAACTTGTTTTTCTCATTCTTTAGCTGATGGAGTTAATTAAAATAATAACAATGATAATATGTTTCATAGATAAGAGACTTAAGATTTTAGTACTTTCCAATGTGATCTACAGATTCACAGCAATTCCAAACAAAATCCCAGCAAGTTATATTGTGGATATCAATGATCTGCTTCTGAAGTATATATAATAAAGCAAAAGACCCAGAATACAATCAACATAGTATTAAAATAAAAACCATAGTTGGAGGACTGACACTACCAGACTTCAAAACTTACTATAGGCCAAGCACAATGGTTTACACCTGTAATCCCATAACTTTAGGAGGCCAAGATGGGATGATTGCTTGAGGCTAGCTGTTTAAGACCAGTCTGAGAAACATAGAGTTTTGTATCTACAGATAAAAAAATAAAATAACCAGGTGTGGTGAGTTTGTATCTGTACATCTGTAGTTCCAGCTAATTAGGAGGCAGAAGCAGGAGGATTACTTGAGCCTGGGAAGTTGAGGCTGTAATGAGCCATGATTTTGCCACTGCACTCCAAGATGGGCAACAAAGCAAGCCCTGTCTCAAAAAAAAAAAAGAATTTGTTATAAAGCTACAGTAATCAAGACTGTGCAGTATTTGTACAAGAAGAGAAATAAATCAATAAAACAGAATAGAGAGCACAGAAAAAGACCTCAATATACATAGCCTACTGATCTTTGATGAAGGTTAAGGCAGTGCAATGCAGTAAAAATAGTTTTTTCAACAAATAATGCTGGAATAACAGAAAATCATGTGCAAAAGTGATGGTTGATGAAAATGTTACATGCTTCATAAAAATTAATTCAAACTAGATTATACTCCTAAATGTGAAATGTAACACTGTAAAACTCCTGAAGGATAACATAGAAAAAAATCTATATGACCTTGTGCATCATGATGACTTTGTAGTTACAACACCAAAGGCACAATCTGTGAAGGAAATAATTGATAAAATGGATCGTCTTAAAATTAAAAACTTCTATTCTGCAAAACACAGCCAAGAGAATGAAATACTAACCACAAGCTGAAAGAAAATGTTAGCAAAGGCATATATAATAAAAGACTATTAATCAAGATATGCAAACAATGCTTAAAAATAATAAAATGAACAACCCAATCTAAAAATGGGCAAAAGATCCAAACAGACACCTTAACAAAATAATACACAGTAATGGCTGAGTAAGAGCTTACCTACAGGCCACTACATTTAAGTGCCACCTACTGGATCACAGCTTAACCTCAACACCAGAAATACTTTGCTATGATATACTCCTGTAAAACCAAGGACAAAAATTGAGGTACAAATAAAGACCCAACACAAAGCTTTGGTCCACTGGAAACATCCTGAAAAGATGTCTACTGACTGCACTCAAACTACACCATGGTTACAGCAACAATAGCCCATAGAGACGAGACACAACCAGTGCAAGAACTCTAGAAACTCAAAAAGCCAAGTGTCTTTATTCCTTCAAATGACTATACTAGTTGACCAGCTAGGGTTCTTAAACAGGCTCAAACGGCTATAATAATAGAAACAGAATTTAGAACATGGATTTAAATAAAGATTATTGAGATGCATGAGAAAGTTGAAACCCATTCAAGGAATCTAAGGATGACAATAAAAATGATACAGGATCTGATAGAGGAGATGGCCGTTATAAGAAAGAACTAAACTGATCTCATAGAGCTGAAAAGACACTACAAGAATTTTGTAATGCAACTAAAACTATTTGCAGCAGAATAGACCATGCTGAGGAAAGAATCTCAGAGCTCAAAGATGGGCTCTCTGAAATAATGCTGTCAGACAAAGGTAAAAATAATACATGAGAATGAACAAAACATTCAAGAAATATGGTATTTTG
>PVKV010006446.1:62941-105146 GCA_004027835.1 Alouatta palliata
GGGGAAAAAAAAAAAAAAAAAAAAAAAAAAAAAAAAAAAAGATAATACCCAAGATACATAATCTTCAGATTTTCCAAAATGAAAATATAAGAAAAAGTGTTAAAAGCAGCTAGAAACAAGGGACAGGTCACCTATAAAGAGAAAACCATCAGGTTAACAATAGACATTTCAGCAGAAACTCTCCAAACCAGAAGAAATTGGGGGGGCCTATATTCAACATTTTTAAATAAAAGCATTTCTAACTAAGAATTTCATGTCCAGCCAAACTAAGCTTCAGAAGTGAAGGACAGGTAAAAATCTTTTTCAGACAAATGCTGCAGGAATTTGTTACATCCAGATATGCCCTACAAAAGTTCCTAAAAGGAGCACTTAATATAGAAAGACTGTTATTAGCCACTATGAAAACACACTTAAGAACACAGATTGGCCAGGCATGGTAGCTCATGACTGTAATCCCAGCATTTGGGAAGATCAAGAGATCAAGAGTTTGAGACCGTCCTGACCAACATGGTGAAATCCTGTGTCTACTAAAAATACACAAATTAGCTGGGCATCTTGGCATGTGCTTGCAGTCCCAGCTAGTCAGGAGGCTGAGGAATGAGAATCACTTGAACCTGGGAGGTGGAGATTGCAGTGAAACAAGATTGAGCCACTGCACTCCAGCCAGGGCAACAGAGTGAGACCCATCTCAAAAAAAAAAAAAATAAACCAGATCACTGACACTGTAAAGCCAACATACAAACAAATCTGCATACTAAACACTTAACGACGTGAGGACAGAATTGAATCCACACGTATCAATATTAATCTTGAATATAAATAGGCATAATGTTGTAATGTCCAATTAAAAGGCACAGAGTGGCAAACTGAATAAAGAAGCAAGACCCAATGGTATTTTGTCTTCAAGAGACCCATCTCACATGCAATGACACCAATAGGCTCAAGTAAAGTAATTAAAAAAAAAAAATCAAAGGGAATGCTTCTAGCTTCTGCCCATTCAGTATGATGTTGGCTGTGGGTTTGTCATAAATAGCTCTTATTATTTTGAGATATATTCCATCAATACCTAGTTTATTGAGAGTTTTTAACATGAAGGGATGTTAAATTTTATCTATGGCCACTTCTGCATCTGTTGAGATAACCATGTGGTTTTTGTCATTGGTTCTGTTTATGTGATTGATTATGTTTGTTTATTTGTATATTTTGAACCAGCCTTGCATCCCAGGGATGAAGCCAACTTGATTGTGGTGTATAAGCTTTTTGTTGTGCTGCTGGATTCAGTTTGCCAATATTTTATTGAATATTTTTGCATCAATGTTCATCAGAAATATTGACCTGAAGTTTTATTTTTTTGTTTTGTCTCTGCCAGGTTTTGGTCTCAGGATGATGCTGGCCTTATAAAATGAGTTAAGGAGGAGTCCATCCTTTTCAATTGTTGGAATGGTTTTAGAAGGAATGGTACCAGCTCCTCTTTGTACCTCTGGTAGAAAACAGCTGTGAATCTGTCTGGTCCTGGACTTTTTTGTTGTCATTGTTGGTAGGCTATTAATTACTGCCTCGATTTCAGAACTTGTTATTGATAGACTGGATAAAGAAAATGTGGTACGTATACACCATGGAATACTATGTAGCCATAAAAAATAAATGAGATCGTGTCCTTTGCAGGGACATGGAAAAGGGGAGGGAGAGCATTAGGACAAATAGCTAATGCATGTGCAGCTTAAAACATAAATGATGGGTTGATAGGTGCAGCAAACCATCATGGCACACATATACCTATGTAACAAATCTCCATGTTCTGCACATGTATGCCAGAACTTAAAGTAAAATTTTTTAAAATTATCTATCAAGCAGATAGAAAACAGGAAAAAGCAATGATTACTATTCTATTTTCAGACAAAACAGACTTTAAACAAACGAAAATAAGAAAAGCCAAAGGAAAGCATTACACAATAGTAAAGGATTTTATTCAACAGGAAGACCTAACTATCCTAAATATATACACACCAAACACAAGAGCTCTCAGATTCATATAGCAAGTTCTTAGATACCTCCAAAGATATTTTTAATACCACATTATAGTGGGAGACTTTAAAACCCTACTGACAGTATTAGACAGACATTGAGGCAGAAAATTAACAGTAATATTCAGAATATTAACACTTTACCAAATGAACTTATAGATGACTACAGAACTTTCCACCACAAAACCACAGATAATACATTCTTCTCATCACCATATGTCACATACTCTAAAATTGATCACATAATCAGACATATAACAACTCTCTGCACATTGAAAAAAAAAAACTAAATTATACCAGCCATATTCTTGAACCACTGGAAAATTAAAGTAGAAATCAGTACTACAAAAAATCACTCAAAATCATACAATTACATAGAAATTGAACAACCTGCTCCTGAATGACTTTTGGCAAATAATGAGATTAAGAGAGAAATCAAGTTTTTCAGTCTAACGAGAACAAAGATACAAAATACCAGAATATCTGGAACACAGCTAAGACATTGCTAAAAGGAAGTCTATAGTATTAAACACCCACATCAACAATTAGGAAGATCACAAATTAACAACCTAACACCAAAACTAGAGGAAGAAGGAGAATAAGAGAAAACCAATGTCCAAACTAGCAGAAGGTATGAAATAACTAAAACCAGAGCTGAACTAAAGAAAATTGACAGGTGAAAAACCATATAAAATGTAAAAATTGAAGAGTCAGTTATTTGAAAAAAAATAAATAAATAAGATACATAGACCACTAGCTAGACTAATAAACAAGGAGAAAATACCCAAAGCAACACAATTAGAAATGAGAAAGGGAACATCACCATTGACCCCACAGAAATAAAGAAAAATCTGAGAGACTACTACAAGTACCTCTACAAATACAAACTAGAAAACCGATAAGAACATAAATTTGTGGCCCACATACAACCGCCTATAACTGAATCAGGAAAAATTGAATTCCAGAACAGAACAAAAATGATTTCTGAACTTATTTAATTTAAAAGCTATCCAACCAGAAAAATCCCTGGGCCAGATGAATTTAATTATCTTTGAGCCTATAAATTCAAAGAGCAAAATAAAAAACAAAAAAAAAAACAAAAAAAACCATTGCTAGATTTACAACGAAGAGGTGGTATTAATCCTACTGAAAGTATTTCCAAAAATTCAGGAGGAGGCACTCTTCCCTAACTCATTCTAAAATTCCACCATCATCCTGTTATCAAATCTTTGCAGATATATACACACACACACACAACACACACACACAAAAGGAAAAAAAACTTCAGGACAATATCTTTGATGAACATAGATGCAGAAATCCTCAACAAAAAATCCTCAACACATGCAAATCAATGTGATTTATCACATAAACAGAAATAAAAACCAAACCACATGATTATCTCAAATGCCAAAAAGGCTCTCAATAAAATCTAACATCCCTTTATATTAAATCCTCAACAAACTAGACATGGAAGGAACATACTCTAAAATCATAAGAGTTATATATGAAGAAACCCACAAGGAACATCATACTGAATGGGCAAAAGCTGGAAGCATTCCCCGTGAAAACTGGAACAAGAAAAAATGTCCACCTTACCACTTCTATTTGAGATAGTACAGGAAGTCCTGACAAGGGCAGTCAGGCAACAGACAGAAATAAAAGGCATCTAAATAATAAGAGAGAAAGTCAAACTATACTTGTTTTCAGACAAAATAATTATGCACCAAGGAAAACCCCATAGTCTCTGCCTGAAAGCTCCTTGATCTGACAAACTTCACCAATGTTTCATGATACAATATCAATGTACAAAAATCAATAGTATTTCTACACACAAAAAATATCTAAGAGCACAATCAATAATGCAGTCCCATTCACAATTGCCACACACAAACACATATTACATAGGAATACAGGTAAGCAAGATTACAGATTCCTACAATGAAAATTACAAAACACATCTCGAAATAATCAGAGATGAAACAAACTAATGGAAAAACTTTGCGTGCTCAAGGATACGAAGAATCAATGTTGTTAAAATGGCTGTATTGTCTAAGCAATTTACAGATTCAATGCTATTTTTATCAAACTACCAATGACACTCATCACAGAATTAGGATAAACTTTTTGAAATTCATATCAGACCCAACAAGGGTTCAATGAGAAAAAAACAATGAGGCATCACACCAGCACTTTATACTACAAGTCTTCAGTAACCAAAACATTGTGGTAATGGTGCAGAAACAGACACAGAGACCGATGGAACAGAGCAGAGAGAGCAGAAATAATTCCACACAACTATAACCATTAGATTTTAAACAAAGTTGACAAACTATTAATGGGTAAAGGACTTCCTATTCAATAAATGTGTTGAGATAAGTGGTCAGCTATATGCAGAAAATTGAAACTAGTCCCTTCCCTTAAGCTATATAGAAAAATTAACTCAAGATGGATTAAAGACTTACATGTAAAAGCTGAACAATGTGAAAACTCTGGAACATAACCTAGGAAATACCATTTCGGACACAGGCCTTGGCAAATATTTTATTTTCATGATGAAAATGACAAAAGCATTTGCAAAAAATCAAAATCGACAAAGGGAGCTAATTAAACTAAAGAACTTCTGCATAACAAAAGAAATTGTCAACAGAGTAAATGTACAACCTCCAGAATGGAAGAAAGTATTTGCACCTGTCAAAGTTCAAATATCTAGGATCTAGAAAGGAACTTAAATTAACAAGCGACATTCCAACAACCCCATTAAAAAATGGCAAATGACATGAACATACCCTTCTCAGAAGAAGATATACATATGGCCAAGAAGCACATGAAAAAAAATGATCAACATCACTAATCATTACAGAAATGCAAATCAACACCACAATGAGATACCTTTTCACACCAGTTAAAATAGCTGTTAAAGAATAACAGATGCTGGCGAGGTTGCAGAGAAAAGGAAACTTTTATACGCTGCTGGTGGAAATGTAAATTAGTTCAGCCATTGTGGAAAGCACTGTGGCAATTCCTCAAAAACCTTAAAACAATTGCCATTCAACCTAGCAATTCCATCACTGGGTATATACCCAAAGGAATATAAATTATTTTACCATAAAGACACATGTACATGTATGTTTATTGCAGCAGTAGTCACAATAGCGAAGACACAGAATCAACCAAAATGCCCATCAGCAGTAGACTTGATTTAAAAAAAAAAAATAGTAGTCCTTATACACCATGAAATCCTATTCAGACATAAAATAGAATGAGATCCTGTCCTTTCCAGCCACTTGGATTGCCTGGAGACCATTATCCCAAGCAAACTAATGCAAGAACAGGAAACCAAATACCACATGGTCTCACTTATAAGCGAGAGCTAGACCCTGAAAACACATGGGGACAAAGAGCAGAAAAACAAATACCAGGTCTTACTTGAGGGTGGAAGTTAGGAGGAGAATAAGAATCAAAAATCTACCTATCAGGTAGTATGCTTATTACCTGGGTGATGAAATAATATGTACATTAAACCCCTGTGATACATAGATACCTATATATCTAACCTGGCATATGTACCCTTGAACCTAAAATGAAAGTTAAGAAAAGATGTACACATACTAAATAAACATATGGATATATGTTTCACATCATATGTCATCAGAAAAGTTCAAATTAAAGCAACAATGGGATACCACTATGCATTAATTAGAGTGACCAAAATCAAAAACAATAACACCAAATGCTGGTGAGGATGTAGAAGCACAAGGAATTATCATTCTTTGCTCATGTGAATTAAAAATGGTAAACTACTTTGAAAGACATATTGGGAGTTTCTTACAAAACTAAACATAGTTTTACCTTGCAATCCAGCAGTCACTCTCTTTGGCATTTACCCAAATTATTTAAAACTATGTCCACACAAAATCTTCTGCATACAGAGGTTTATAGCAGTTTTCTTAACAATTATGAAAACTTACTGAAGATATTCTTCAGTAGATGAATAGATAAAACTGAGTTACATCCAAACAATGAAATATTCAGCAATAAAAGTAACGAGATGAGCTACCAAGACACGAAACAACATGGAGAAAGCTTAAAACAATATCCTAAGTGAAAGAAGACATTCTGTACAAGCTACACACTGAATAATTCTAATTATAGGTTATTTTGAAAAAAAGCAAAACTATGGAGACAGTAAAAATATCAGTGGTTGCCAGGGGGTAGGGGAGAAGGAGAGATGAATAGCCAAAGCACAGAGGATGTGCTATATCAGTGAAACTATTCTGTATGATACTATAATGGTGGATAAATGTCATTAAATGTTTGTCAAATTTCATAGAATGCCAAACATTAACCGTGAACCTTAATGTAAACTATGGACTTCTTGTAATGTTGTGTCAATGTAGGCTCATCAATTGTAGCAGATGTACCACTCTGGTATAATGTTGATAATTGTGGAGGTTGTGTATGTTTGAGTGCAGAAGGTATATTAGAGCTTTGTCCTTCTGTTCAATATTGCTGTAAAACTAAAACTAAAAATAAAGTCTACTAAACTTTTTGAGCACCTACTCTGTGCCTAATAATGTGCTTAGAACTGATTCGTCTTCTATCCATCACAATCAAGTAGGCTTCATCCCAGGGATGCAAGGCTGGTTCAACATATGCAAGTCTATAAACATAATTGACCACATAAACAGAACCAAAGACAAAAACCACATGATTATCTCAACAGATGCAGAGAAGACCTTTGACAAAACTCAACAGCCCTTTATGCTAAAAATTCTCAATAAACTAGGTATCCATGGAATGTGTCTCAAAATAATAAAAGCTATTTATGACAGACCCACAGCCAATATCATACTGAATGGGAAGAAACTGAAAGCATTTCCTTTGAAATGTGGCACTAGACAAGGATGCCCTCTCTCACCACTCTTATTCAATATAGTAATGGAAGTTCTAGCTAGAGTAATCAGGCAAGAAAAAGAAATAAAGGATATTCATTCAGGAAAGGAGAAAGTCAAATTGTGTCTATTTGCAGACAACATGATTGTATATTTAGAAGACCCCATCGTCTCAGCCCAAAATCTCCTGAAACTGATAAGCAACTTCAGCAAAGTCTCAGGATACAAAATCAATGTGCAGAAATCACAGGTATTCCTATACACCAATAACAGACAAACAGACAGCCAAATCAAGAGCAAACTCCCATTCACAATTGCTACAAAGAGAATAAAATATCTAGGAATACAACTAACAAAGGATGTAAAGGACCTCTTCAAGAACTACAAACAACTGCTCAAGGAAATTAGAGAGGACACAAACAGATGGAAAAACATTCCACACTCATGGTTAGGAAGAATCAATATCATGAAAATGGACATACTTACTGCCCAAAGTAATTTATAGATTCAGTGCTATCCCCATCAAGCTACCAATGATCTTCTTCAGAGAACTGGAAAAAAAACCCTTTAAACTTCATATGGAACCAAAAGAGAGCCCGCATAGCCAAGAGAACCTAAACAAAAAGAACAAAGCTGGAGGCATCAGGCTACCTGACTTCAAACTATACTAAAAGGCTACAGTAATCAAAACAGCATGGTACTGCTACCAAAACATAGATATAGAAAAACGGAACAAAACAGAGGCCTCGGAGGCAATGCCACACATCTACAACCATCTGATCTTTGACAAACCTAACAAAAACAAGCAATGGGGAAAGGATTCCCTGTTTAATAAATGGTGTTGGGAAAACTGGCTAGCCATGTGCAGAAAACTCAAACTGGACCCCTTATTGACACCTTACACTAAAATTAACTCCAGATGGATTAAAGACTTAAACATAAGACCTAACACCATAAAATCCCTAGAAGAAAACCTAGGCAAAACCATTAAGGACATAGGCATAGGAAAGGACTTCATGACTAAAACACCAAAAGCATTGGCAACAAAAGCCAAAATAGACAAATGGGATCTAATTAAACCCCGGAGCTTCCGTATAACAAAAGAAACAATCATTAGAGTGAACCAGCAACCAACAGAATGGGAAAAAATTTTTGCAATCATCTGACAAAGGGCTAATATCCAGAATCTACAAAGAACTAAAACAGATTTACAAGACAAAAACAAACTCAATCAAAAGTGGGCGAAGGATATGAACAGACACTTTTCAAAAGAAGACATATATTAGGCCAACAAACAAATGAAAAAAATCCTCATCATCACTAGTCATTAGAGAAATGCAAATCAAAACCGTATTGAGATACCATGTCATGCCAGTTAGAATGGCGATCATTAAAAAATCTGGAGACAACAGATGCTGGAGAGGATGTGGAGAAATAGGAACACTTTTACACCATTGGTGTGGGTGTAAATTAGTTCAAGCATTGTGGAAGACAGTGTGGCGATTCCCCAAGGACCTAGAAATAGAAATTCCATTTGACCCAGCAATCCCATTACTGGGTATATACTAAAAGGATTATAAATCATTCTATTATAAAGACACGTGCACATGTATGTTCATTCTGGCACTGTTTACAACAGCAAAGACCTGGAACCAACCCAAATGCCCATCGATGATAGACTGGACAAAGAAAATGTGGCACGAATACACCATGGAATACTATGCAGCCATAAAAAACGATGAGTTCATGTTCTTTGTAGGGACATGGATGAATCTGGAAACCATCATTCTCAGCAAACTGACACAAGGACAGAAAATCAAACACCACATGTTCTCACTCATAGGTGGGTGTTGAACAATGAGAGCACATGGACACAGGGAGGGGAGCATCTCACACTGTGGTCTGCTGTGGGGACTAGAGGAGGGACAGCCAGGGATGGGGAGGTTAGGGAAGGATAACATGGGGAGAAATGACAGATATAGGTGATGGGGGGATGGAGGCAGCAAACCACCTTGCCATGTATGTAACTATGCAACAATCCTGCACGATCTGCACATGTGCCCCAGAACCTAAAGTACAATTAAAAAAATGTACTGCTTCCTCTTCTATAAGACTGGGGGAGATACCTGTATTTAAAGATAATTTCTACATGAAATGAGAAGTGTAGTGATAGCTGGTCTTAAAAGATGCACTTTGGAAAATGTTTGCTGTTATTTAAACACATGCCTTAAAGTACATATGAGAATTGGAGGAAGGTAAATAGTTATTCTCATCTTCTGAAAATGGAGCATAAATTATTGAAAAGCAAAGATATATTACTGAAATATGTCAAAAATGACAGATAAATGTATCATTGGAATTTATTATGACTTTAGAATTTCCATTAAATCTTTCCTTAAAACTACTACAATCCAGTCTATCCAGAAAGAAAATTATGTACTAGAGACAAGTCTTTATGATAAGCAAAAAAATTATAAAAGGCAAACATTAAGATGATTTCTGAAATTAAAACAACAACAATACTTACAGAACCCCAAATCCTTCTGTTTCATTAAGGTTGTGTGTTCATTATGAAGTCAAAATTTGACTTCTCTTTATTAGTTTTTAAGATACTTTACATTTACTGCATATTTTAAGAAATCATCTGTCATGGTAATTCTACTTATCCTAAGTTTTCCTTATGTAAAATTCATGCTTAAATAAAAAATAACTGTTACGAAACAATTACATTATATCAAAGTTTACCATATTTACCCACTGTAAATATAACTTTCTTAATGAAAATCAGTAAACTAATAGTTAAATAAATGACACTTGAGATAAACCTAAGTCAAAAGTCTTTAAAACTTTATTTTGCGAAATAGTTGTTCTAACCTTTGACTCTCATAGTTTATTCTGCTAGGTTTTCATACTAAGTCATCATTTACTTATCATAAAATGAATACTTTCACTAAAATATCATTTTCTTTAAAAACAGTAAACAAAGTGAAATAAAGGTGACTAAGATAAACTGTACCTAAGATCTTTTAATATTTTATTTCAGTAAATTTTGTTATATTTTATTGTTGTGGTTTATTCTAGATACTCATCATTAAGATATCATTTATTCATTACATTTTTAATAAGTAGTGTGTGTGTGTGTGTGTGTGTGTGTGTGTGGTGTCTCAGTGTGGGCTGCTATCACAAAATACCTCTGACTAGGTGGCTTTAAAAATATTTATTGGAAGCTGGAATGTCAGAAATCAAGAGGCCAGACAGAGCTCTTGTCTGGTGAATACCTGTTTTCTGGCTTGTAGGCAGCTACCTTCTCACGGTATGCTCATATTGCAAAGAGCACAGAGAAAGCAAGCTCTGTACTATCTATATCTTCTTAAAAGGGCACTAATCCTACCATACACATTCCAGCCTCGTTACTTAATTACCTCCCAAAGGCCTCTGTGTCCAAATACCCTCACATTGGAAACTAGAATTTTAAAATATAAATTTAGGGGAAAATAATTATTCAGTCCACAGCAGTGTGTGCATCTGTGTGTGTGTGTATGCATGTGTATGCTTACAAATAAACGGGTGAAATGACACATAAATAAAATACAATGATATATGATTAAAATATGTCAATCTATTAGGTTGCTTATTACAAAGAAACTCAAACATATTCTCAGTTTTTTTCTTAGTAAATAAATTAAATGTGCTGCAAGAGTTCTCACCAATTATATTTTTGAACCGCAATTTCTTTTGTTATATTACTGTGTAAAAGTACAAAAGAGGGGAGGAGAAAGGGGTGAACATATATTCTTAAACAGCATATAACTGTCAAAGTTCAGGACTTTGGCTGGGGGCAGGTTTCCTGTCTTTACCTGCAAAAAAAAGCACAATTAATACCTGAGTTAAATATATAAGCATTTTCAATGTTAACAATGAAAGACTAGCAGTTTGAAAACACTCCTCCCTAGGAAAACTTATAGGGGAAACTATTGTAATGCTTTTCAAATTGTCCTACTTGCTGGTCCATAAGAAAAAAAAAAACAATCAGCTAAGTTTCACAAATATCATTCATGACTTGCTCCTTCAAGTGGTGTTAATTATGTTCTTTGAGACAAAAAGTGACTTCTAAAATGTTAAAAGGTATTTATTTATGTTTAAAATAAAGATCTATTTTATATATATATATACATAGAGGTATCTATCTTGCTATAGATATAGATCATTTATCTATTTCTATATATATACATAAATCCAAGATTTTATGTCAAACTAAAGAAAAACATCAATTATAAAAATAGTCTATATATTTATCAACACTAAAAATTATGCCTATACATGTATATAGATATCAAAATATAATCTATACATATATAAGCATATCTATTTATCTAAAGTACTTAAAATGTACATTTAAATATACATGATATGAGAAGATATAGGTATAGATTTAGATATAGATATGTAGATATAGCCTGACAATTTTCCTCATAGACATGGAGCTCTTTGGTGAAATTTCAGAAAGTAGTGGCTGTTTTAATTAGGATGCTTACAAAAATTTGAAGGTAGAACTAGAAAGGAAAAAAAAAATTAGAGGTTGAGTGTCAAAAATAGGCCAACATGGAGAGGTTGAGGAATGTTAATAGAAATTCTAGTGGTGATGAGCTTGAGGACCCGTAAGAATAAGGATGGCTAATATTCAATTTGAGTTGAATGCAATGTTACAATGAAAGTGCCTCCTGGTAGGGAATATGAAATCTAAGTGATGGCATAGAAAACTTATAGTCTATGCATGTGAAATGATCAAATTATTTCTAAATGGAAATAATTCAACAGAAGTGGAAATTTATAATCAGTGTGGACTAGGAGCAATGCCACCACTAACCCCAACTTGAACTCTGAAGTAGGGGCTAGTGGGCTAAAGATTGGGGAGGGGTGCCGCACTTTCCATTGCATGTGGAATGGTAGTGTAAGTTGCTTTCATTTGAATTTGAAAGTTCAGGGTAAAGCCAGCTGACATTTGGTGTGTTTATGCATACAAATAGAATTTATAAAAGCAACAAGCATCTTGGCTCCTTTAGATGGATCTAAAAATTGCTGGTGAATATGGACAGAGATACATAGTAGCATGACCGTGGTTACAGAATATGAGAGAAATTTGATTTTTTTCATATCCATTCAATAGTATCAATTGTGATTTTAGAGATTTTGTTCTAGAGTGTAGTGAAACTGATCATTCCCCTCTTACATGGTTTGGATGTGTGTCCCCATCAAATCTCATGTCAAGTTTTAATCTCCAGTGTTGGAGATGGGGCCTGTTGAGAGATGATTGGATCATGGGGGCAGTTTCTCATGAAGGGTTTACCATCATCCCCCTTGGTACTGTTGTCATGATAGCGAATGAGTTTTTGTAAAATCTAGTTATTTCAACATCCCATTTTCCCTTCTGCCATAATTGTGAATATTCTGAGGCCTCCCCAAAAGCCAAGTAGATGTTAGCATCATGCTTTTTGTACAGCTGCAGAATCGTAAGCCAATTAAACATTTTTTTCTTTATAAGGTACCCAGTCTCCGGTATTTCTTTATAAGCAGTGTGAAAACAGACTAATACATCCACTTATATTTCTGACATTTCGTAATTTTCCATTGTGTGTTGACATGGGAAAAGGTGTTTTCAGCAATTTCTATTGTCTCTCTCACTCTCTTTCTCACACCCTCCTCTTTCTCCGTCTCGTCTCCCTCTAGCTCACTCTCTCTCTCTCTGTCTCTCTCTCTCACTGTCTTTTACTCAGTCTCTCCTCACACTCATGAAAATGACAGAAAGTGTTGTTGCTGTAACTCTACCATTGTAAAGTATTCAGAGAATATTGTAGAAACTAGATGTAGAAATAATGAGTTCTAAATTTTAAATTGTTGAACTTCAAAAAATAATGGAAATCATACTTAGAATCTATTCATTTTCATTGAAGAAAGTTACAAAAAAGCTAAATGTTCACCCAGATAAATTAGGGTATAGGGATGGGGTGGATGTGAGGAAAAAAAGCCAGTGTCTTATCAGAAGAAGATGATAGACAAGACTGAAAGAATTTGAATAATCAGAATAAGCTAGTCAACATTATAAAACTTGTCTTCCTCTTAGTGACAACATTGACAGGAAAGGTCCAGAGGGGTGGCTCATGCCTGTAATCCCAGCTCTTTGGGAGGTCAATGCAGGCAGATCAATTGAGGCCAGGAGTCAGAGACCAGCCTGGCCAACGTAGTGAAACCCCATCTCTATTAAAAATACAAAAATTAGCCAGGTGTGGTGCCTCACACCTGTAGTCCCAGCTCCTCAGGAGGCTGAGGCAGGAGAATCGTTTGAACCCAGGAGGCAGAAGTGTCAGTGAGTCAAGAGCATGCCATTGCACTCCAGCCTGGGCAACAGAGGTAGACTGTGTCAAAAGAAAAAAAAAAAAGGACGACAAGATTATACAAATTATAGAACCATGATATTTAAGCTGAGCCCCATTTAAAAACTATTTTTGTTCAAGAGGAATGTAAAACACCAGGAATTTTTAAAAAATCCATTTGGATTCATATAGAGAGGGTATTGTATAAGCTGCCCATAAGCCTAGAATGATTGATACATTGGAAATTCCACACATTTTTACCAAATAACGTTGGTTGTTAAGCTCAGATGGCAAACTGAAATGATTTTAATGTGTCCTTTTTGAATTTTACTGGGCTATTTTTATTTTTGTAAAATATACATAAAATATATAATTTCATCAGTTTTGAAGTATGCAGTTCAGTGACATAAAATACATTAATATTGCTATGCAACTATTACCACTATCTATCCTCAGACCTTTTTATCATCCCAAACTGATACTCGGTATTATACAACTTCCATTTTCTCCACTTTCTACCACACACCAATCCCTTGTCATCACCATTCTACTTTTTGTCTCTATGAATTTCCTTTAGATAGATCAGATTAAGTGGAATCATACAATATTTGTCATTTTAAATCTGGCTTATCTCACTCAGAATAACGTCTTCAAGGTTTACTCATGTTGCAGCATATATGAAAATTTCATTCCTATTTCAAGCTGAATAATATTCCATCACATGCCACGTTTTGTTCAGTTATTTACCTGTCATAGGGCTTTTGTGCATTTTCTACCTTTTGGCTATTTTGAGTAATTCTGCTATGATCGTACGTATACAAAAAACCTGCTTAAGTGTTGCTTTTAATTATTTTAGGTTCATGCTCAGAAACAGATTGCTGGATCATATAGTAATTTCATTTTTAATTCTTTCAGAAACCACCACACTGTTTTCATAGTGGCTGAACAATTTTACACTCACCAGCAACGCACAAGACTCACAATTTCTCCGCATCATTTGCCAACAATAGTTTTAGTCACTTTTTCTGATAGTAGCCATCTTAGTGAGCATGAAGTGATACTTCATTGTGGTTTTGAGGAGCTTTTCCCTGAAAATACTTTTATTGAGCATCTTTTATATACCTGTTGGTCATTTGTATGCCTTTCTTTTAGAAAGGTTTATAAGTTTTTTGCCCATGTGGTTCATTTTAAATCAGGTTGCTTGCTTGTTTGCTATTGTGGTTGATCTGTAGAATGCATTTGCTGTATTTTCACCCAATCTATGGGTTGACTTTCCATGCTGTTGATTGTATCCTTTGTTGCACATGTATTTTAATCTTCATGAAATCCAATCTATTTTATACTTTGTCACTTTTGCTTTTAATGTCAAATCTAGAAAATCAATGTCAATTCAAATGTTTAGACAGTTTCACCTAGGTTTTTCTAAAAATAATTTTATACTCTAGTACTTATGTTTATAACTTCGACCCATTTCAGTTAATATTGATACACAGTATAAAGAGTTAAACTTAATTTTTAGCCTGTGCATATCCAGTTTTCTTGCAATATTTTTTGAAAAAACTGCCCTTTCTCCATTGAATGGTACTGGTACTCTAATTAAAAATTATTTGACTATGTATGTGAGGGCTTATTTGTTGCTGTCTTTCCTATTTCATTCATCTATTTGTCCGTCTTTATGAAACTACACACCCTTTTGATTACTGAAGCTTTGTAATAAATTTTGAAATCAGGAAATATGAAACTTCCAACTGTTTAATTTTTTTAAGATTGCCTATGTGATGTTCCTTGAAATTTAATATAAATTTTGGAATGGATATTTCTGTTTCTGCAAAAAAATGTTTCTGGATATTAAGATTTCATTGAATCTATAGATTGTTTTAGATAGCATTGTCATAGTAACAATATAAGTATTCTAATACTTAAACACAATTTTTCCATTTACTGGTATCTTCCTTAATTTCTTTCAGCACTGTTCTGTAGTTTTCAATGTACAATCTTTCATATACTTTCACCTCATAGATAAAATTTATTCCTATTTTATTTTGATGCTACTATATATAAAATTGTTTTCCTAATTTGTCAAACAGTATATAGTTGATATATAGAATTAAGACTGACATTTATGCATAAACTTTTTATCCTGAAACTTTGCTGAATTTTCTTAAGAGATCTAGAAAATTTTATGTTGAATTTTACGGTTTTTCTTTTTAACTTATCACAATACACACAGAGTAATTGTATTCTTACTTTCATTATATTTGGATTTCTTCTATTTTTTTTTTCTCATCTAATTTTTCTGACTAGGACTTCCAGTACTGTGTTCTATAGAACTGCATAAGTAGAAATTTGTGTTCCTGACTTTAGAAGAAAACATGTGTCTTTCTCCATTGAATATAATTCTGGCTGTAGTGCTTTCATATATGGCCTCTATGATGGTGAGATAGTTTTCTGTTATTCTTTGTTGAGTGTTTTGATCATTAAAGAGTGTTTAATTTTTTATATGCTTTTGCTGCATCAATTGAGATGATCTAGTGGGTTTTCTCCTTGTTTCTGTTAATATTTTATATTGTGTAAATTTACTTTTATATGCTCAAACATCTTGCATTTCATAAAGAAATTCCTGTTAATTGTGGTGGATAATTCTTTTCATATGCTTCTCTAATCAGTTTGCTATTATTTTTAAAGATTTTTGCATTAATAATAGAATACATTATTCCAAAGTATTTTTGTTTGTTCTTTTTTTTTTTTTTTTTCAGCTTTTGAGGTTTTGTGGTACATGTGCAGGTTTGCTACATGGAGAAATTGCATGTTCCCAGGTTTGATGTACAGATTATTTCATCACCCAGTTAATGACCATAGTACCTGACAATGTTTATCCTTTTCCTAGCCTCTAACTTCAAATAAATCCCAGTGTCTATTATTCTCTCCTTTGTGTTCATGTGTACTCAATATTTAGCTCCCACTTATAAGGGAGAACATGTGGTACTTGGTTTTCTATTTCTGTTTTAGTTTGCTTAGAATAATGGCTTCCAGCTTCATCAATATTTCTGTAAATGACATGATTTTGTATGGCTGCATAGTATTCCATGGTATATATGTACCACAATATTTTTAACCCAGTCCACCATTGATTGGCATTTAAGTTGATTCCATGTTTTTGCTACTGTGAGTAGTTCTGTAATGAACATATGCATGCATGTGTCTTTATGCTAGAATGACTTATATTCCTTTAGGTATATATCCAGTAATGGGATTTCTGGATTAAATAGTAGTTCTGTTTTAAATTATTGGAGAAATCTATAAACAGCTTTTCACAGTGAATTAACTAATTTGCATTCTGACCAGCAGTGCAAAAGCATTTCCTTTTCAGCACAGCATTGCCAGCATCTGTTATTTTTTTCACTTTACAATAATAGCTATTCTCATTGAAATAAGATGTTATCCTATTGTGGTTTTGATTTGCAACTCTCTAATAATTAGTGATGTTGGGCATTTTTTATATGCTCACTGGCTGCATGTCCATGAACTTTGTCTATTTTTTTATTGTTGTCATTTGTTTTTGCTTGTTAATTTGGTTAAGTTTATTTTAGATTCTGTATATTACACCTTTGTGAGATGCATAGTTTGCAAATACTTAATTTTATTTTGTAGGTAATTTGATTACTCTGTTTATAGTTTATTTTGCTATGCAGAAGCTCTTTAATTAGGTTCCATGTTTAATTTTTGTTACTAGAAATTTCTAAGCAGCAAACCATTCAAGATATGACTTCGGTACTTCTGAAAACATTCATTTGATAAGTGAAGCCGAGCATTAAAGTTTAGAAAATTTGCAGACTGACAATGTCATAGACAAGAAAACCCATTTTCTGAAGAGAAATTGAAGTCAGATGCAGAAATTTGCATAAATAATGAGGAGCCAAATGTGAATTCCCAAAACAATGGGGAAAAAGTCTCCAGGGCTTGTCAGAGGTTTTTAGGGCAGCCCCTACCATCACAGGCCCAGAAGCCTAAGAGAAAACTTTTTCTTAGGCCAGACCCAGGGTCCCCATGTTGTGTGCAGCCTAGGAACTTGGTGTGCTGAGTTCCAGCCACACCAGCCATGACTCAAATAGGCCAAGGTACGGCTCAGGCTGTTGCTTTAGAGGGTGGAAGCCTCAAGCCTTGGCAACTTCCACATGGTGTTGAGCCTGAAGGTGCACAGAAGTCAAGAATTGAGATTTGGGAACCTCTACCTAGAGTTCAGAAGATATATGGAAATGCCTGGATGCCCAGGCAAAAGTTTGCTGCAGGGGTGGGTCCCTCATGGAGCACCTCTGCTAGGGCAGTTCAGAAGGGAAATTTGGGTTTGGCACCCCAACACAGAGTCCCTACTGGGGTACCACCTAGTGGAGCTGTGAGAAGAGAACCACCACCCTCCAGACCCCAGAAGGATAGATCCACTAACAGCTTGAACTGCATGCCCCCAAACTACAGACCCTTAATGCTAGCATGTGTAAACAACCAGGAGAGAGTCTGTGCCCAACAAAGCCACAGGGGCAGAGCTGCCCAAGACCATTGGAACTCACCACTTGCCTCAATGTGACCTGGATGTGAGACCTGGAGTCAGAGGAGATCATATTGGAGGTTTAAGATTTTACTGCCTTGCTGTATTTTGGACTTGAATTGGGGCCTATAGTATGTCTCCCATTTGGAATGGCTGTATTTAGCCAATGCCTATACCGACATTGTATCTAGGAAGCAACTAACTTGTTTTTAATATTACATAATCATAGACAGAAGACACTTGCCTTCTTTATGATGAGACTTTGGAATGCGAACTTTTGAGTAAATGCTGAAATGAGTTAAGACTTTGGGAGGACAGTTGGGAAGTCATGACTGGTTTTAAAATATGAGGACATGAGATTTGGGAGGGGCCAGAGGTGCCATCATATGGTTTGGCTGTGTCCCCACCCAAATCTCATCTTTAATTCCCATGTGCTGGGGGAGGGACCTGGTGGGAAATAATTGAATCATGGGGGAAGGTCTTTCCCATGCTGTTCTCATGATAGTAAGTCTCAGGAGATCTGATGGTTATTATAAGGGGGAGTTTTCCTGCACAAGCTCTTTTTTTGCCCATTGCCATCCATGTAAGATGTGACTTGCTGTTCCTTGCCTTCCACCATGATTGTAAAGCCTCCCCAGCCCAGTAGAACTGTAAGTCCAATAAGCCTTTTTTTTTTTTTTTTTTTTTTTGCAAGTTGCCCAGTCTTGGGTATGTTTTTATCAGCCATGTGAAACGAAACTAATACAATAGGAAAAGTATGGAATCTGTAAATTGGTTTGGAAAACATGGCCATCTTAAAAATATTGGTTCTTCCTATCCATGAGAACAGAAGGTTTTTCTTTGTCTTTGAGGAGTGTTTTGTAATTCACATTACAGAAGTCCTTTGCCTCCCAAGTTAGCTGTTTTCTTAAGTATTCATTTTTGGGGCTGCTATTGTGAATGAAATTGTATTCTTGATTTGATTCTCAGCTTGGATGTTGTTGGTATCTAGAATTGCTACTGATTTTTGTGCACTGATTATGCTGAGACTTTGCTGAAGTTGTTTATCAGATCAAGCAGCTTTTGGGCATTTACTATGGGGTTTCCTAGATATATAATCATATTGTCTGTGAAGAGAGATAGTTTGACTTCCTTTCTTCCCATTTAGATGTCTTTTTTTTTTTTTTTTTTTTTTTTTTTTTTTTTTTTTTTTTTTTTTTTTTTTTTTTTTTTTTTTTTTTTTTTTTTTTTTTTTTTTTTTTTTTTTTTTTTTTTTTTTTTTTTTTTTTTTTTTTTTTTTTTTTGGTCTTGCTTGATTACTCTGGCCAGGACTTCCAGTATTCTGTTGATTAGTAGCAGTAAGAGAGGGCATCCCTGTCTTGTCTTGGTTGTCAAGAAAAATGCTTCCAGCTTTTGTTCATTCACTATAAAATTTGCTATGAATTTGTCATAAACAGCTCATATTATTTTAAAATATGTTTCTTGGTTCCTAGTTTTTTTTTAGGTTCTTTTTAATAATGGGATGTTGAATTTTATAAAAATCATTTAAGATAATCATGTAATTTTTGTTTTTAGTTCTCTTTATGTGATAAATCACATTTATTGATTAGCATGTGTTGAACAAGTCTTACACCACAGAAATAAAGCCTATTTGATTGTGGTGGATTAGCTTTTTGATGTGCTATTGAATTCGATTGTTAGTACTTTGTTGAGAATATTTGCATGTATGTTCATTGGTGTTAGTTTTCTGAATTTTTCTTTTTATGTGTGTCTATGCCAGGTTTTGGTATCCGAATGATGCTGGCCTCTAAGAATGGGTTAGAAAGGAGTCCTTATTCCTCAGTGTTTTAGAATGTTTTTAGTAGGATTCATACAATATCTTTATACTTCTGGTATAAATCAACTGTGAATCTATCTGGTCTAGTACTTTCTCTGGTTGTTAGGTTTTTGTTGTTACTGATTCATTTTTGGAACTTGCTGTTGATCTGTTCTGAGTTTTAATATCTTCCTGGTTCAATCTTTGGGAATGGCATTTTCAGGAATTTTATTTATTTTAGGTTTTCTGTTAATAGTTTGCTTGTAAAGAGGTGTACATAATTGTCTCCAAACTTTTTTTAAAAACAATTCTGTAGGGTCAGTGGTAATGTTCCTTTTGTCAATTGCATTCATTTGGGTCTCCTCCCACTTCTTCTTTGTTATTCTAGCTAATGATTTATCAATATTATTTATTCTGTCAAGAAACATATTTTTGATACTGGTAGTCTTTTTTATGGTTTTTCACATCTCAATTTCATTCTGTGCAGCTCTGATTTTTTCTTCTGCTCTCTTTGGATTTGGTTTGCTCTTGCTTTGTTTGTTTTTTGTTTTGTGGCATCTCGCTCTGTGGCCTAGGCTGAAGTGCAGTGGTGTATCTCAGCTCACTGCAACCTCTGCCTCCTGAGTTCAAGCAATTCTCCTGCCTCAGCCTCCTGAGTAGCTGGGACTACAGGTACATGCCTCCATGTCTGGCTAATTTTTTGTATTTTTAGTAGAGCAGGGTTTCACCATGTTAGCCAGGATGGTCTTGATCTCCTGACCTCGTGATCCACCCACCTCGGCCTCCCAAAGTGCTGGGATTACAGGCATGAGCCACAGCATCTGGCCTGCTCTTGTTTTTCTAGTTCCTGTAGGTGTAATGTCAGGTATTTTAGATCTATCTAAATTTTTTTGTGGACATTTACCCATTTGCCTCTATAAAGTTTCCTCTAACACTGCCTTTGCTGTTTTCCATCATTTGATATGTTTTATCTTTGTTATCATTAGTTTCAAAGAATTTCTTGGTTCCTGTCCAATTTGATTGTTTATCCAAAAGTCATACAGGAGCACATTTTTAACTTTCCATGTATTGTATGGTTTTAAGATATCTTCTTGGCATTGATTTCTATTTTTATTGTGCTGTGGTCTGAGAGTGGGATTGGTATGATTATGGGTTTTTTTAATTGATAATTATTGCTGAGCATGTGGTTGATTTTAGAGTAGGTGTCATATGAGATGAACAGAGCATATATTCTGTTGTTATTAATTGTCTGTAAAGGTCTGTTTGGTCAAATATGGAGTTCAGATCCTGAATATTTTTGTTAGTTTTCTGCCGTGATATTCTCTCATACTAAGTTCGATGTTGAAATCTCTCACTACTATTGTGTGCTTATCTAGCTCCCTTTGTAGATCTCTAAGAGCTTGGTTTTTGAATTTAGGTGCTTCAATATTAGATAGATACATATATATTTAGGATATTTAAGTCATCACTTTCAACACTGTCATTATATAATGTCCTTGTTTGCCATTTTTGATCACTGGTTTTTTTTTTTAATTGATTTTGTTTACAATAAGAACAGCAACCTCTGTTCTTTTTTTGTTTGTTTGATAGAATTTTCTTTATCCCCTTTCTTAGAGCCTATTGGTGTCATATTATGTGAGATGGGTCTCTTGAAAACAGCATACATTTTGGTCTAGCTTCTTTTTCTAACTTGCCGCCCTCTGCCTTTTAAGTGGGGGTATTTAGCCCACTTACCTACATGGTTAATATGGATATATAATAATTTAATCCTACCTTCATGTTGTTAACTGATTTTTTAAGTAGGCTTGATTGTATTATTGTTTTATAGTATCAAATATCTCTGACCTTAATTGTGTTTTTGTGGTGGTATTTTGTTTTCATGTTTAGCACTCCCATAAAGACTTCTTGAAAGGCATGTCTAGTGCTTATGAATTCCCTTAGTGTTTTCTTGTTTGAAAAAAAAAATTAATTTCTCTTTCACTTATGAAGCAAAATTTTGCTTGATATATAATTCTTGGTTGAAATTTGTTTTCCTGGATTTATAGAAAGAGTAGCCAAGATGGTCAACTAGAAGCAGATGGGATATGTGTCTCTCATGGAGAGGAATGAAGGGGACAAGGAAATACAATACCTTCAACTGAAACAACCAGGTATTTTCATTAGGACTAACTAATGAAACAACTCAGTGTGCACAGAGAACTGAGAAAATCAAGGCAAAATGATGACCCACCGGGAGCCATATGAAGCCAAAGGAACCTCCACTGCCCAGGAAAGCAGGGAGTGAATGTGAGACCCTGGAAAATTATGCTTCTCCCATGGAACTTTGCAGCTCTTGAGTCAGGAGATCCTTTCATGAACCCACTCCACCAGGGCCTTCAGTCTGACACACAGTGCTACATGGAGTCTTCCATATACAGAGCAATTAGGCATGCACAGAGACCCATTTCTTCTGCGGCACTTCTTCTTCATACTACTTCTTCTTTTTCTCAGGCATGCACAAAGACCTGGAAGCCTTGTATACTCTGGCTCCAGGATTCTTGGCAACAGTAACTGCAACTCCAGCAAAGTGGAAAATTACACCCCTGTGCATACCTTTAGGAAAAAGGCTGAATCCAGGGGGCCAAGCAGCAATGGTCTGTGGGCCCCACTTCCATGGTGCCTTACAGGATAAGACCCACCGGCTTGGAATCCTAGCCAGCCACCAGCAGTAGTGTTGCACTTACCTGAGATGAACATCCCATGGAGAGGGACAGGACACCATTTTTGCTGTTTGGGCAACTTATCCATTCCAGGCTGTGGGCTTTGAAAAGCCCAAGCTGACCAGGGCAGAAGGTATCCCCAAGTACAACACCACTGCTCTACCAAAACATTGCCAGACTGTTTCTCTAAGCAGGTCCCCAATTCATTCCACCTCACTGGGTTGGACCTCTCAACCAGGGCCTACAGCCACTCCTGCTAGTTTCTCCAGCCAACAGAGGGTTGAGAACTTCCTGGGACAGCGCTCCCAGAGTGAGGGGTGGAACACCATTTTTGCTGTTTGCATTACTTAGCCATTTCAGCCTGTGGGCTTTGGTGGGCCTAAGCCAACCTGGGCAGAAGTAGTACACCAGCAAGCCACACCTACTCTATGAAAGCATGTCTAGACTGCTTCTTTAAGCATGTCCTCAATCCTGTTTCTCCTCACTGGGTGGAACCTCCCAACCAGGGCCACCAGTCACACACCAGTGTTCTCTGGCCAAAAGAGGTTTTAAAACTTCTTGGGAAGGAGATCCCACAGGGAGGGGTGTGCCACCATATTTGTTGTCGGGGTGACTTGGCCATTTTAGCCTTCAGGCTTTGGAGTGCCAAAGCTTACTGGGGGTGGAAGCAGTACCCCATTGCAACACAGATGATGTATGAAAGTGTGGGTAGACTTATTCAAATTGATCCCCAAGGCCATTTCTCCTGACTGGGCAAGACTTCCCAGCCAGCATATCCAGCCAATTTCTTTTTTTTTTTTTTAATAATTCATTTATTATACTTTAAGTTCTAGGGTACATGTGCAGAACATCTAAGTTTGTTACATAAGTATACACATGCCATGGTGGTTTGCTGCATCCATCACCCATCATCTAAATTAGATATTTCTCCCAATGCTATCCCTCTCCATTCCTGCTATGCCTCCCCTAGTCCCCCATCCCCAAGACAGGCCCCAGAAACAAAAGCCAAAATAGGCAAATGGCATATAATTATCTGGAGACAATAGATGCTGGAGAGGATGTGGAGAAATAGGAACACATTTACACTGTTGGTGGGAGTCTAAATTAGTTCAACCATTGTGGAAGACAGTGTGGCCATTCCTCAAGGACCTAGAAATAGAAACAGCATTTGACCCAGCAATCCCATTACTGGGTATATATCCAAAGGATTATAAATCATTCTACTATAAGGACACATGCACACTAATGTTCATTGCAGCACTGTTTACAATAGCAAAGACCTGGAACCAACCCAAATGCCCATCAATGATAGACTGGACAGCGAAAATGTGGCACATATACACCATGGAATATTATGCAGCCATAAAAAACGATGAGTTTGTGTCCTTTGTAGGGACATGGATGAACCTGGAAACCATCATTCTCAGCAAACTGACACAAGAACAGAAAATCGAACATCGCATGATCTCATAGGCGGGTGTTGAACAATGAGAACACATGGACACAGGGAGGGGAGCATCACACACTGGGGTCTGTCAGAGGGAAATAGGGGAGGGACATCAGGGTGTGGGGAATTAGGGAAAGATAGCATGGGGAGAAATGCCAGATACAGGTGATGGGGAGGAAGGCAGCACATCACACTGCCATGTGTGTACCTATGCAACAATCTTGCATGTTCTTCACATGTACCCCAAAACCTAAAATGCAAAAAAAATTTTTTTTAATTTAAAAAAATTAAACTTAAGAGCTTCTGCATGTCAAAAGAAACCATCATTAGAGTGAACCAGCAACCAACATAATGGGAAAAAATTTTGGAAATCTACCCATCTGACAAAGGGCTAATATGCAGAATCTACAAAGAACTTAAACAAATTTATAAGAAAAGAAAACAACCCCATCAAAAAGTGGGCAAAGGATATACCCAGACAATTTCTACTCGTGCATTTAGGCCAGAAGAATGTCCATACATCCCTGAGACAAAGCTCCCAGAGGACCAGGCAGGCTGTCATCTTTGCAGTTTCCTAACCTTCACTGGTGATACCTCCAGGTACTGGAAAACCCAAAGTGACTAGGGACTGGGGCAGACTCTAGCAAACTGCATCAGCCTATGGAAAACTGGCCAGAATTTTAAAAGAAATTGGATTTGAACCCTCAAACATTGAAGGTAGAAAAGCCCACAAAAATCAGAAAAAATTCAGTTCAAAAATGCTGAAATCAAAAAAAAAAAAAAAATCCAGAGTTCCCCCTTTCCTCCAGATGACTGCATCTCTCCAGTGAAGGTTTGGAATTGGGCTGAGGCTGAGGGGGCTAAAATGGCAGAAGCATAATTCAGAATATTAATAAAAACAAAGTTTACTGAGCTAAAGTAGTGCGTTGCAACCCAATGCAAATAAGCTAAAAATTATGACAGAACATTGTAGGAGCTGACAGACAAACTAGCCAGTCAGTATAAAGAAGAATGTAACTGACATTATAGAGCTGAAAAACAAGCAGCAACAATTTTATAGTGCAATCACAAGTATTAATAGTAGAATAGACTCAATGGAGAAAAAAAATTACAAGAGATTGAAGACCATCTTTCTAAAATAAGACAAAGACAACAATAGAGAAAAAAGAATTAAAAGAAATGAACAAAACTTCTGAGAAACATGAAATTATTTTAAGAGACATAATCTATGACTGATTGGTGTGCCTGAAAGAGATGGAGAGGATGAAACCAATTTGGAAAACATGTTTCAGAATATCACCTATATTAGTTCATTCTTACACTGCTTTAAAGAACTATCTGAGCCAGGGTAATTTATGAAGGAAAAAAAGATTTAATTGACTCACAGTTCTAGATGGCTGCAGAGGTCTCAGGAAACTTAGAATCATGGTGGAGGGTGAAGGGAAAGCAAGGGCCTTCTTCACATGGCAGCAAGAGAAAGAGAGCAAGGACAGAAGTGAAACGCTTTAAAGTCATCAGTTCTCATGAGATCTCAATCACTATCACAAGAATACCAAGAGAGAAATTCATCCCCCATGATCCAATTATCTCCCACCAGGCTCCTCCTGTGACATGTGAGGATTACAATTTGAGATGAGATCTGGGTGGGGATACAGAGCCAAACCATATCATTAGCCATGAGAACTTCCCATACTTAGCTAGTGAGGCCAGCAATAAAATTCAGGAAATACAGAGAATCCCAGTATGATACTCCATGGAAAGATCATCCCCAAGACATATAATCATCAGATTCTCTAAGGTCAAAATGAAATAGAAAATGTTAAAGACTGCTAGAGAGAAAGGAAAGCTCACCTACAAAGGGACATCCATCAGACTAACAGCAAATCTCTCAGCTGCAGTCCTACAAGACAGAAGAAATTACAGACCAATATTCAATATTCTTAAATTCCAAACACGAATTTTATATCTGGCTAAATTAAGCTTCCTAAGTGAAGGAGAAATAAGATTATTTTCAGACAAGAAAATGCTGAGGGAGTTTGTTACCACCAGACTTCTCTTAAAATAGCCCCTGAAGGAAGCATTAAATATGGAAAGGAAAAACTGTTACCAGCCACTACAAAAACACACTGAAGTAAACAGACTGGTGACACGACAAAGCATCCATATAAACAAGTCTGCAAAATAACCAGCAATCGTAACAGATCAAATCCACACATAATACTAATTTTGAGTTGAAATAGGCTGAATACTCAATTAAAAGACACAAAGTGGCAACTACTTTTTTTTGAGACGGGGTCTCATTATGTTGCCCAGGCTGCAGTGCAGTGGCACAATCACGGCTTTTTGTAGCATAGGCTTCCCAGGACCAAGTGATCCTCTCACCTCAGTCTCCCAAGTAGCTCGAACTACAGCCATATGCCACCACACCTGGTTAATTTTTAAATTTTATTTTTTTAGAGATGGGGTCTTGCTATGTTGGCTAGGCTGGCCTTAAACTCCTGGACTCACATGGTCCTCCTGCCTCAGCCTCCCAAAGTGCTAGGATTACAGCCATTGCACTAGAACCACTACTCCATTCTTTATTAAGAGAACTTCAAGTTTATTTAGGGTGTTAATGAGTCCAAATAGAAAAACCTGATTTCCAGCCTCTCTTGAATCTTCGGTGACTGCGTGACATGATTCTAGCCAATGAGATATAGGCAGGAATTTCTGGGGAGAAAATCCATTTTTAATAAAAAGGCAACATGTCTCTAGGAAGAATCTCTTCATCATTTCACCTTTTGCCCTTTTGCCTGTCTAACTGATTTTAAACCCAGCAGGTCTTATATGACTCCTGGATACCCTTGAGCATGAAAGCTTCTACACTCTAAGATAAGCAGAACTGAAAGTTGGAAAGATCTTGGCTCCCTGTTGGCATTGGTGAATCTCATTAACAACCCTGAACTTCCTGCCACTGGGCTTCTTTTCATGTCATAAAAATAAATTCTTCTCTGTTTAGCCATATTCTTTGAGTTTGCTATTACTCATAACTGAACATATCCTGACCTGATGACAGGAGAAATGAAATTACATGAATCAAAGCTGTTCTATTGTGGATGGGGTTTATGAATTGTAAGAGCAAAAAAGAAAACCCTCTTAAGGAGTTGTTTATTGTAAAGTTCTGAGGGTTTGTGTATAAATTCTCCTGGACATCCTTAAGTCTTCATATTTGGTTCAGGTATATTTAATGGAATGGTCTGTTTATAAGTGTTAAGAGAGGAAAATAGGGGTGCAAGTCATTTAAAAATATGAGGGAAGCATTGGAAATTTTATGTATTGAAAATTTCAATTTAATTAATGCAGTCATGAGAAACAGAAATTGCATTATGAGCTAAAAGTAGGTATGTAGCAAAAAGCAAAAAATGTCTTTTCATAGTACATTCAAAGTAGAATCTCATTTGTTGAATGGGATCCCTGTAAAGGACAGCATAGCACAAAATGGGGAAAGGGAACCTAATATTGCAGTGTCAAATAATAAGTGCAACTAAAAATGTAATGAACATTTTCAAGGGCTTTTGTTTATGGTATGAACATAAATACTCATTTTAGAAATTACATGAGGCCAGGTGCAGTGGCTCACACCTGTAATCCCAGCACTTTGGGAGGCTGAGGTGGGTGGATCATAAGGTCAGGAGTTCAAGACCAGCCTGGCCAATGTGGTGAAACCCGTCTCCACTAAAAATACAAAATATATATATCTGGACATGGTGGAACGCACCTGTAATACCAGCTACTGGGAGGCTGAGACATGAGAATCGCTAGAACCCGGGAGGTGGAGGTTGTGGTGAGCCGAGATCCTGCCATTGCACTCAAGCCTGGGCAACAAGAGTGAAACTCCATCACAAAAATATTTTAAAAAAAAAAATTACATGAAAGCCTTTAAAGCCTTTGAAATTTCATCAAAAACTGGGTGATACAGAGGACTTATTTATGTTGTTGTTAATTCCGAAAAGTTCAGAAAGCTCATTAAACAGTCTCGTGTTCTTGATAAGAGCAAAGAGATCATCAGTGGTCATACATGCTAACTTTTATATCAAATGTGCAACCTAGACCTAAAAGTGCCTGAGCAAGAAGTGTATAATTGTCATCTACAGGACATATTATGGGGCATATATATGTAGGAAGACAGGAAAACTAATATCGAAATTGCTGTGTCAGTAATATATGAGCAAGTTCCTTACATGGTACCAGATACTAACAAATACATCATCAAATATCAAATTTGTTCATTTTGCCCATGAATATGCAGCATAGGTATTAAACAATTTTTGACTGCAAAGAGTTCCTTCTTGGATTTGTTTATTACTTTTCCTTGCTGGAGGCCCTGTTATATGGCAGATATATGTATAAAGACAGGCAAAATTATGGTGAATTTGCTGTGTCTAAAGAATTTGCCTATGAAGCATAAGCATTTACATATAATTTGAATAAAACACATTGCTAGAAAGGCTGATTTGGTTAATCAAAACAATTATTTTTAAGGAATTTTGTATATCTTCAGTTGAATGGTTGGCTAATATAAAGTGTTTAGAATCATTCTATGAAACTTAAATTTTTGTAATAAGATAAAAAATCTTTGGGATTCTCTCAAGTTCCTGAGATGGAAAAAGTATTAATAGGTTTAAAGGTATGCCAGGTTTTTAGATGTTTGAAGAGAAGTTACATAGAAAAAAATGTTCAAAGCAATAAAAATATTCTTTAAGGTGGGGTGCAATGGATCATGTTTGTAATCCCAGCACTTTGGGAGGCCAAGGTGGGTGGATCACAGGGTCAGGAGTTTGAGACCAGCCTGGCTAACACAGTGAAACCCCATCTCTACTAAAAGTACAAAAATTAGCTCGGGTGTGGTGGCGGGTGCCTGTAATCCCAGCTACTAGGGAGGCTGAGGCTGGAGAATCGCTTGAACCTGGGAGGCAGAGGTTGCAGTGAGCTGAGATCATGCCACTGCAGTCCAGCCTATGTGACAGAGCTAGACTCCATCTCAAAAGAATTAAATTTAACGTAAAAAATGTTATTTAAACATGGTGTGTGTGTGTGTGTGTGTGTGTGTATGCACACATGTGTATGTGGGAGTATATATGCTCAAGTTAGAAGGGTATCCACTGTTGGTGAAATGGGTCCATAATTTATAGGGATTTTATTCATTCTATGGGTCCTCTACAAATGGCAACATATTCCAGAATGGGGGCAGAGATTTATAAGCTTGCTTAGGACTGTATTCAATAAACGATTTGTTGTTTAGCAGCATGAGAAGAGTCTGGTGATTACTTGATCAGAAAGAACCTCCTTCTAGTAGATTGTGCTTTCTGAGCCAAACAAACCTCTTTTATGAAGAAACTAGTCTTAGATTATAATCAGTTTTTAAATTGAAAATACTATGAAATAAAAATGAAAATAAAATGTTCAAGTGAAATTGCTGAAGTCCCTTTGAAGGTGATCCTGCATAACTTCTTTCCTTAAAGTGTCAATCCAAGGGAACGTTTGGCCCTCTCCAAGCTTAAGTTCCCATTTTGTTTGTACTTGTGTACCATATTGGAGCCCTGATAAGTAACTAGTTACGTATAATTATAGGAACTGCTATTCTTAATTTGACAAAATGTGAATGAAATAAATTTATGGCAATCATGATATGTTAAGTCATATATTTTCAAGTTGAAAGAGACTAAAATGTGATGTCTACTGTCTTTGTTCAATCAATCAGCTTAAGGGAATGAAGACAATTTGAGATTCAGAGATCACATCCTTGGTCAGCTATGTGCACATAGGAATACCCTTCCTATCTTAGTGGGTAAGTCTGTGAGTTATGGGGAAAGCTTATATTGAGTGATTCCTGTAAAGGGAAGGAGGCCACAAGCAGGGGCAAGGTTCTGTTAGGTTACACAGTACCACGTTGAGAAAGATGGCTTTATTTTAGCAGCATGCAGTAACTTGAAATGACTGGTGTCAATGAAAATTGTAAAGGTCTCCCTCAAGAGGCTAGTGTCTTTTGTGTGAACTGTAGGAAATTTATGGGGGAGGACACTAGTTTGATAAGTTGTTGAGCAGACCTTTGAAAGAGTGGGAGTTGGAACGATGTTAAAGATGTCTCTATGGTGTCTGTGGATCGATAAGGCACAGAAGACCTGTCAAAAGTTTTGAGATCCTGCTGTGACAAAAGAAAAAGCCAAGGTCAGTTTCTTTGGCATGTAAAGAAACATGCAATAAAAATCTGAAGAGTGTCTGTTCCAGAAGAAGAGGTGGGTAAAGTTATTATTAGCAAAGCCTTAAAAGCACCAAACATAAAGATAAACATTATTAGATTTGACTATGTTAAACTCAAGATACCTATTCTGCAAAGGATGCCGTAATCTAAATTAAGAGAGAGATGGCTGAGTGGGAGAAGATATTTGCAATATTAATCACTGGCAAAGCATTAATGATCTATAGAATATTACAAGGAACTCACTGAAAATTGGCAAAAATAAAAAAGCATGAGATCATTTAAGTAAAAAAAAAAAAAAATGCTTATTTCCTAAAGCACTGGGTTTTTTTTTTTTTTTTTTTTTTGAGTCTTTTCCAATAGGTAAATGATACTATGGAGGGTAGACTGAAAGAACATGGTATGAAAGAAAAAATGTTAATAGTAAATAGAAGAGTAATTCATGTATTAATGGTAGTATGCTATGCAATGAATAATATAACTAACCTAATCTGAGGTTCAAAGCTAACAATTATAACAGCATTCTACCCTGTATTTTCATACTAGATTTTTTTAACTAATTTCATGCTCTTTTTTTTTAATTGTGTTTGGGCTCTGGGGTACATGTGCACATCCTGCATCCTGCAGGATTGTTACATAGGTACATACATGCCATGGTGGTTTGCTGTCTCCATTCCCCACCCCCGACCACTGTTGCATACATCAGGCATTTCTCCAGGTGTTATCCCTCCCCCTCCTCCATGCTCCTCCAACTGTCCCCCCTCCCCTCCCCTCCCCTCCACCCCCCAACCTAGCCCAGTGACTACTGCTCATTTCACTGTGCCCAAGTGTTCTCATCGTTCATCACCCACCTATGAGTGAGAACATGCAGTGTTTGGTTTCCTGTTCTTGTGTCAGTTTGCTGAGAATGATGGTTTCTAGGTTCATCCATGTCTCTACCAAGGACACAAACTCATCATTTTTTATGCCTGTATAGTATTCCATGGTGTATATGTGCCACATTTTTTTGTCCATTCTATCACTGATGGGTATTTGGGTTGGTTCCAGGTCTTTGCTATCAAAAACAGCACCACTATGAACATACATGTGCATGTGTCTTTATGATAGAACCATTTATAATCCTTTGGGTATATACCCAGTAATGGAATTGCTGGGTCAGATGGAATTTCTATTTCTAGATCCTTGAGGAATTGCCACACTGTCTTCCACAATGGTTGAACTAATTTAAGCTCCCACCAACAGTGTAAAAGAGTTCCTATTTCTCCACATCCTTTCCATCATCTGTTGTCTCCAGATTTTTTAATGACCGCCATTCTAACTGGTGTGAGATGGTATCTCAATGTGGATTTGATTTGCGTATCTCTAATGACCAATGATGATGAGCACTTTTTCACATGTTTGTTGGCCGCATATTTGTCTTCTTTTGAAAAGTGTCTGTTCATATCCTTCGCCCACTATTGAATGGGTTTGTTTTTTTCCTGTAAATCTGCTTTAGGTTCTTTGTAGATTCTGGATATTAGCCCTTTGTCTGATGGGTAGATTGAGAAAATATTTTCTCATTCTGTTGGTTGCTGGTTTATTCTAATGGTTGTTTCTTTTGCTGTGCAGAAGCTCTTAAGTATAATTAGGTCCCATTTGTCTATTTTGACTTCTGTTGGCATTGCTTTTGGTGTTTTAGTCATGAAGTCCTTGCCTGTTCCTATGTCCTGAATGGTTTTGCCTAGGTTTTCTTCTAGGGTTTTTATGGTGTTAGTCCTTATGTTTAAATCTTTAATCCATCTGGAGTTAATTTTTGTATAAGGTGTAAGGAAGAAGTCCAGTTTCAGCTTCCTGCATATGGCTAGCCAGTTTTCCCAACACCATTTATTAAACAGGGGATCCTTTCCCCATTGCATGCTTTTGTCAGGTTTGTCAAAGATCAGATGGTTGTAGATGTGTGGCATTACTTCCAAGGCCTCCGTTCTGTTCCATTGGTCTATATCTCTGTTTTGGTAACAGTATCATACTGTTTTGATTACTGTAGCCTTGTAGTATAGTTAGAAGTCAGGTAGCATGATTCCCCCAGCTTTGTTCTTTTGCTTAGGATTGTCAAAAGTTTTGAGATCCTGCTGCGACAAAAGAAAAAGCCAAGGTCAATTTCTTTGGCATGTAAAGAAACATGCAATAAAAATCTGAAGAGTGTCTGTTTTGGTTCCATATGGAGTTTAAAAGGTTTTTTTTCCAGTTCTGTGAAGAAGGTAAATGGTAGCTTGATGGGGATAGCATTTAATCTATAAATTACTTTGCACAGTATGGCCATTTTCACAATATTAATTCTTCCTAACCATGAGCATGGAATGTTTTTCCATCTGTTTGTGTCCTCTCTTATTTCTTTGATCAGTGGTTCATAGTTCTCCTTGAAGAGATCTTTTACCTCCTTGTTAGTTGTATTCCTAGGTATTTTATTCACTTTGTAGCAATTGTAAATGGGAGGTCACCCATGATTTGGCTCTCTGTTTGTCTGCTATTGGTGTATAGGAATGCTTGTGATTTCTGCACATTAATTTTGTATCCTGAAACTTTGCTGAAGTTGCTTATCAGCTTAAGGAGGTTTTGGGCTGAGATGATGGGATCTTCTAAATATATGATCATTTTGTCTGCAAATAGGGACAATTTGACTTCTTTTCCTAACTGAATGCCCTTTATTTCTTTATCTTACCTAATTGCTCTGGCTAGAACTTCCAATATTATATTGAATAGGAGTGGTGAGAGAGAGCATCCTTGTCTAGTGCCAGTTTTTAAATGGAATGCTTCTAATTTTTGCCCATTCAGTATGATATTGGCTGTGGGTTTGTCATAAATAGCTTTTACTGTTTTGAGATACATTCCATCAATACCTAGTTTATGGAGAGTTTTTAGTATAAAGGGCTGTAGAATTTTGTCAAAGGCCTTCTCTGCATCTATTGAGATAATCATTTGGTTTTTGTCTTTGGTTCTGTTTATGTGGTGAATTATGTTTATAGATTTGTGTATGTTGAACCAGCCTTGCATCCCCAGTATGAAGCCTACTTGTTCGTGGTGGATAAGCTTTTTGATGTTCTGTTGGATTCTGTTTGCCAGTATTTTATTGAAGATTTTTGCATCAATGTTCATCATGGATATTGGCCTGTAGTTTTCTTTTTTAATTGTGTCTCTGCCAGATTTTGGTATCAGGATATTGTTGGTCTCATAGAAAGTGTTAGGGAAGATTCCCTCTTTTTGCACTGTTTGGAATAGTTTCAACAGGAATGGTACCAGCTCCTTTTTGTATGTCTGGTAGAACTCAGCTGTGAACTCGTCCGGACTTGGACTTTTTTTGGTCAGTAGGCTATTAATTGCTGCCTCAACTTCAGACCTTGTTATTGGTTTATTCAGGGTTTCAACTTCTTCTTGGGTTAGTCTTGGGAGGGTGCAGGTATCCAGGAATTTATCCATTTCTTCCAGATTTACTGGTTTATGTGCATAGAGTTGTTTGTAGTAATCTCTGTGGTAGTTTGTATTTCCGAGGAATCGGTAGTGATCTCCCCTTTATTGTTTTTTATTGCATCTATTTGATTCTTCTCTTTTCTTTTTCATTATTCTAGCTAGCGGTCTGTCTATTTTGTTGATCTTTTCAAAAAACCAGCTCCTGGATTTATTGATGTTTTAAAGGGTTGTTTGTGTCTCTATCTCCTTCAGTTCTGTTCTGATCTTAGTTATTTCTTGTCTTCTGCTGCTTTTGAATTTTTTTGATCTTGCTTCTCTAGCTCTTTCAATTTTGATGATTGGGTGCCGATTTTAGATCTTTCCTTGTTTCTTATATGGGCATTTATTGCTATAAATTTCCCTCTAGACACTGCTTTAAATGTGTCCCACAGGATCTGGTATGTTGTATCTTCATTTTCATTGGTTTCAAAGAACATTTTTATTTCTGCCAGGAGCAAGTTGTTCAGTTTCCATGTGATTGTGCAGTTTTGAGTGCTATTCTTAATCCTGAGTTCTAATTTGATTGTGCTGTGGTCTGAGAGACTGTTTGTTATGGTTTCTGTTCTTTTGCATTTGCTGAGAAGTGATTTACTTCCAATTATGTGGTCAGTTCTGGAGTAAGTTCAATGTGGTGCTGAGAAGAATGTGTATTCTGTGGGTTTAGGGTGGAGCGTCCTGCAAATATCTATTAGGTCTGCTTGGTCCAAATCTGCGTTCAAGTCCTGGATATTCTTGTTGACTTTCTGCCTCATCGAACTGTGCAATATTGTCAGTGGAGTGTTAAAGTCTCCCACAATTATTGTGTGGGAGTCTAAGTCTCTTCATAGGTCTTCAAAAACTTGATTTATGTATCTGTGTGCTCTTGCAATGGGTGCATAAATATTTAGGATAGTTAGCTCTTCTTGTTGCATTGATCCTTTTACCATTATATAATGCCCTTCTTCATCTCTTTTGATCTTTTTTTTGGGTTAATGTTCGTTTTATCAGAGACTAGGATTGCTACCTCTGTTTTTTATTTATTTATTTATTTTTTTGCTGTCCATTTGCTTGGTAAATGTTCTTCTGTCCGTTTACTTTGAGTCTTTGTGAGTCTCTGCATGTAAGATGGATCTCCTGAATATAGCACACTGATGGGTCTTGACTTTTTATCCAGTTGGCCAGTCTGTCTTTTGATTGGAGCATTTAGGCCATTTACATTCAATGTTAATATTGTTCTGATTGAATTTGATCCTGCTATTTTGTTACTGGCTGGTTGTTTTGCCTGTTAATTGATGCGGCTCCTTCATTGGGTCATTATTTTTTACCATTTGGTATGTTTTTACAGTGGCTGGTACTGGTTATTCCTTTCCCTGTTTATTACTTCCTTCGATAGCTCCTTTAAGGCAGGTCTTGTAGTGACAAAATCTCTCAGCAATTGCTTGTCCATAAAGGATTTTATTTCTCCTTCACTTATGAAGCTTACTTTGGCCAGATATGAAATTCTGGGTTGAAAGTTCTTTTCTTTAAGGATGTTGGATATTGGTTCCCACTCTCTTCTGGCTTGTAGGGTTTCTGCCGAGAGATCCACTGTGAGTCTGATGGTCTTTCCTTTGTGGGTGACTCGACCTTTCTCTCTGGCTGCCCTTAGGATTTTTTCCTTCATTTCAACCTTGGTGAATCTGACAACTATGTTCTTTGGGGTTGATCTTGAGGAATATCTTTGTGGTGTTCTCTGTATTTACTGGATTTGAATCTTGGCCTGCCTTGTTAGGTTGGGAAAGTTCTCTTGGAAAGTATCTTGAATAGTGTTTTCCATGTTGGATTCATTCTCCCCATCACATTCAGGTACACCGATAAAGTATAGATTAGGTTTTTTCACATAATCCCATAGGTCTTGGAGGCTTTGTTCATTTCTTTTCACTCTTTTTTCTCTATTCTTGCCTTCTTGTTTTATTTCATTGATTTGATCTTCTATCTCTGATATCCTTTCTTCTGCTTGATTGATTTGGCTGTTGAAACTTGTGTATGCCTCGCGAAGTTCTCATGCTGTGTTTTTCAGCTCCATCAAGTCATTTATCTTCTCTAAGATGGTTATTCTAGTTAGCATTTCATCTAATCTTTTATCAACGTTCTTAGTTTCTTTGCATTGGTTTAGAACATGGTCTTTTAACTCAGAGAAGTTTGTTATTACCCACCTTCTGAAGCCTGCTTCTGTCAATTCATCAAATTCATTCTTTTTTTTTTTTTTTTTTGTTCCCTTGATGGTGAGGGGTTGTGATCCCTGGGAGGAGAAGAGGTGTTATGTTTTTTGGTGGTTTCATCCTTTTTGCACTGGTTTTTCCCATCTTCGTCGATTTATCTCTTTAATCTTTGAAGCTGGTGATTTCGGGAGGAGTCTCTGCGTGGACCTTTTTTTCTATTGAGGTTGGAGCTGTATCTTTTTTGGCCTATAGAGGGCGTTGCTTGGCTCTCTTAGGTTCAGTCAGGTTGTTGGGTGGGTGGTCCCTCCCTGGAGTTTGTTTGCAGGTGAGATTGGCCCCACCTTCCCAATGGCATCTCTCCCAAAGCTAGATCTTCCTGGTTGGGGTCAAGCTAGTGTATTTGCTGCCAAGCTCTCCAGCGAGCACTTCAGTTTGAGTTCTGTGGAGGTGGGGCCTGCCAGGCCTTATGGTCTGTTTCCCTTCTTTCAACTCTGTGGGATGGTCTGTCCCACTGGCGTTAGTCCAAACTCCCACCCAGGTCCCTGCGACAACTTGCCTCACCCAGTGGTAGCTGCTGCTCAGATTTGCATCATCTACCCATGGTGCCCCACCATATGGTAGGGCCCCCATGGACCGTGGGTTGCAGGAGGGATGAGGCAATCACAGGATCTGAAATGGAGCACCAAGGGGATTAAGTCCCCTAACCCTCCGAGCCAGCTGCACATCTCAGGTGGTGACGCACCCCTCATCTTTATTTGCCCCCCTGGGTAGCTCTCACCCTGCGACTCCTTCCCTGGGCCCAATTCCAGTGCCCTATTAGTCCCACAGGAAAGAACCTCGCACACCTCATTTGCAACCATGAAGTCCTCCAGCCCTCTGCATCTCATTCGCTGGGAGCTGAGTTCCAGCGCTGGCTTCTCTTGGCCATCTTAGCACCCTTCCCTCATTTCATGCTCTTATAAGGGTAAAAAATAACAATGGCTTGTATATTCAAAATGGCAAGAATTCCATAGATGTCTCAGGACCCATCCATTGGCATGTATATTCAAGATGATACTTCATCCACAATCAGTTATACATAAAGGCAATTATACTTTTTAATTTTAATTCATGGAACATAATAGAGGTTTGATTGTCTATACACAAAGGATATTTTTAACTTTTCAGATGAGATTATGCTTAGAAAGGGAAGTTGGAAAATTGGTTATTTTAAATATCATGCTCTTCAATACATGGCATACCATTTATCTCTTTTTCTATTTAAAAAAGCCTAGAACTAATATAACAAATTGTTAATCTTAGACTGATCCACAACTGGCTGCTTTCTTTTCCACCTTGCAGATGGCCTGTCATTGGACTTTGTCTTGTGATTGTGTGAGCCAATTCTCCCTATAAACTGCCTTTCACATATACATATATTCTATTAGTTCTCTCCCTCTGGACAATCCTGACTAATACAGATGCCAAGCTGAGAGCCAAGGAAAGAACAGCTTTTAACTAATAGAACAGGACTAGGGTAAATAATATTTCAAATAATAAAAATGACATTCCAAAGGCCTACACTGAGAGAACCTATTGTGTCACAGAAACTGGAAGCCTTATGTTTTAATGTGATTGGTATAATTACCATGTCGAAAATAGTCAAAAATGTCAAGAGTAAACAATGGAAGAACAGTTGGGAGGCTCTTGCAGTTTTCTGTGTAAAATATGATGGTGGCTTGGGCTAGGTTGGTAACAGTGGAGGGGGTGAAAAGTAAACAGATTTGTGACATACTTTGAAAGCTGAGCCCAATGGCCTTGAGAATAGACTGGATTTGGGAGATGAGAAAAAGAAAGGGGTCAAGGATCTTCTCAAATGTTTTGGCCTGAGGTCCTGAGTGAGTAATAATATCATTTACTGAGGTTTGACAACCTGTGAGCAGAGCAAATTTAGGAGGAAATCAAAGATTTAGTTGCAGATAGGTTAAATGTAAAGTCACTTAACGTTTATATGTACAAATGAAACTTTTGGGTATCCAGTTGAATACTGTAATGTGAATTTCAGGGGCGAGGTCTGTTCTGGTAATATACATTCAGGAATCATGAAGACAGGGTATTTTATAAATCATGGGGTTGAATTAAATAACCTAGTAAATGAATGTAGATAGAGAAGTCCTAGAACTCTTCCCTAGGATGCTTTTCATGCAGAACAGCAAGAGAAAGAGTATATAGCTAGGAATAGTGAGAAAAGACAGCCAATTAGTTATGAGGCAGAAAATCAACTGAAAAACGATTTACCAATAGTTTTTATGACGTTAAGTCAGTAGAATAGCCTCTTAGAACTACCAGGTTATAATTGTTAGTACTTCAATTTTGACCAATAAATACATGTTTCAGCCTATAAATTTGTGCATTTAATGACTAGCTTGGCAGAAAAGCAACAACAGCAAAAATAGACAAAGATGATAAATCTGTAAAACAATTTTAGGATGTTTCTGGCAACATGCAATTTAGCAATAACGATGAAATTTCTGATGACATCCTTTCCAAAAGACACGAAAATAAATGAGTAAATAATAAGTATGTGTATTAGAGTTTCCTAAAGGGACAGACCTGGTAGGGTTTATGTATATATGAAGGGGAGTGTAATAGGAGAATTGACTCATACAATCACAAATAGACGTCCCTAAGAAACAGGAAGCCACTCCGAGTCCCAAAACCTCAAAAGTAGGGAAGCCGACTGTGCAGCCTGCACCCTGGCAAATCACTGGTGTAAATCTGAGTCCAAAAGCTGAAGCACTTGGTGTCTGATGTTCAAGGGCAGGAAGCATCCAGTACGGGAGATAGATGAAGGCCAGAAGACTCAATAAGTCTCATTATCCCACTTCCTTCTGCCTGCTCTATTCTAAACACGCTGGCCGCTGATTAGATTGAGAGTGGGTCTGCCTCTCGCAGTCCGCTGACCCAAATGTTAATCTCTTTTGGCAACAACCTTACAGACATATCAAAGAACAATACTTTGCATCCTTCAATTCAATCAAGCTGACACTCATTATTAACCATCGCAGTATGTAAGTAAATAAAAAATAAATTTACAAAATATCAGGCAGTTAAAAAAAGGTAGATGCCAGATTTAATCAGTAAAGTCACATCTTCCCTATGATTACACACTTATAAATTTGTACATAATGAGGAAATCTATTTCATAAAATGTAAGAAAATAACATGACAGCATATTAGCTACCTAATTATTAAGAAGTTACAGAGTAATTATCAATCCAAAAAAGGAAACCAGAGTTAGATAACATTTTCATTGAACAGGTAGTTATTAGAAATATGTTTATAGAATTATGTGACTAGCTATGTGACTCAGAAAATGACTACTGTTCCCAAATGATTTATCCTGTAATTTTGAAATTGATGCCCCTTTCAGCTATATAGAGAATTATGCCAACTGCCAATTAGTTTACAGGAAATTATGAAAGACTGAAATAAACAAATCTTCTTCTAAATGTCACTTTGACTAATACATAGCTGAAATGTGAGAAAGCTCTAAAAAGCTGATATATTTGAAAAGGTTTCTCCATTGATGTCATTCATTTCTCGTTACTAAAATTTATAAGAGGTCTTCAAGCCATGTTGGCTTATAAAGTATTAGGTGAATCAGTTCTATTTTTTGTATTACACAACATTTATAAACATATGGCATGTCAAGGTGGCCTCCGGATTATGCCTCTGCAGTTGAAGTAAAGATATAGATATGAGGAGACGTAAGCTTTATTAGTAGTGTCCGGAAGAGTGGTTAAGACCGAATATGAAGATGTGAATTACAATATGTAGGTGTTAGTTGAAGCATCAATGGATAATATTGCCCAGAAAACACACAGCAGACTAAGGAGAAGAGAGGTTCATGGATAATTCTGAGGCAGATATAAAAAGTGCTCACAATGGAGCTAGAGAATGAGAGAACCAAGAGTTTAACCAAAAAATAACAAAAGAATAATGGTGTTGAAATCAAGGACAAGGATAGACAGAAAGAAGAGGCCAAGAGTATGTAAACCAGAAGGGTCTGAGACAGCTCTCAATTTAGAAAGTTTATTTTGCCAAGGTTAAGGATGCATGTCTGAGAAGCAGGTCTGTGCCTGTCTCTAAAGATGATTTTGAGGGCTTTAATATTTACAGGGTAAAGGGTGGATATGGGAAAAGAGGAAGACAGTTTAAAAAGTTGTGGGTAGATAAGAAAAGAAAGGTTGCATTCTTTTGAGTCTTCGACTAGTCTTTCACTGAACACACAATTATAATTTGAGACAGGTGTAGAATAGTCACTTATGCCTTTGTCTAGCTCAGTGAATCCGCATTTTTATACCAGAGGAAGTAATCATATATATATATTTGTCTCAGGTGAGCAGACAGAAGACAGGATTCTATCTTTTGTGTTGCACCTGTGAAGATAAGCTATCAATTTAAATTGTCAGAGTAAAATTCAACAGAACCATTTTAGGTAAAAATCTTGGGGCTTACTAGGCATTTCCTTGTGGGAAAATTATGAGGGAGGTATAGAGCTATTTTATCTTTATAAGTATCTTATTCAGGAATAAAATGGGATGGAGATTTGCAGTTCCCACCTTGATTTTTCACTTTGGCTTAGTGATTTTGAAATCCCAAGATTTGTTTTCCTTTTACAAGTATTAAATGTTGGAGACATTCCGTAGGAATTGTCAATTGCCTTTAGCAATAGAGAGTTTATTAGTAACTTGGTGAAAACAGATTCAGATAAATAGAGCGAAAGCAAGTTTGTAGTGATTTGAGGTCTGAAAAAGAGTAGAAGAGAGTTTATTAGTAACTTGGTGAAAGCAGATTCAGATAGATGGAGCGAAAGCAAGTTTGTAGTGATTTGAGGTCTGAAAAAGAGTAGAAGATCAATTCATTTTGTAATGAACTCCTCTGCAAAATGAAGAAGAGCAATTGTAGATGACCATATGTTCAGCAGTTTCTTTGAAACATAGAAACCTTTTAAAATGTCTGTTCCTCATTTTGCATGAGATTTATTGGAAAATGTAAACTACTCCACACTTAGCTTACACACACATAAATTAATCATTTGATAACTCAAGACAATCAATGTGATAATCAGTTACTCTCCAGTGTTGTAATAATGTACTATTTCAAGGACCTGCCAATGTTTGTAGACTACTCTGCTTATATTCAATTAGCTTATATTATTGTGTATTTTGATTTATTGTATATGTTTTCTCATTGTATTTTTTTCTGCTTCTTCTCTTCCTATTAGGGCTACTCTTCAAGAAAGTCATTACATAAACTTATAGCAGCCCCCTTCCTTATTTTCTAAACTTTCTTCTATTAAACTATAGCAGTATTGACCAGCAGGGGGAACTATGGCATTTAGGATGAAACAATGTTTTCAGGTGTGTGGGACTATCTAAAAATTTACGGAATATTAGAAATGATTAGCCCTTAGCTACTTAACAACTCCAGATTTCTAAACACCTCCTGAGGCATGATATTACTCTCGGATGACATTGTGCTATAATCTCAGAAACCAAGTAAGCCAGAACTGTGTGTTAAGAGTCAGCAGCCTCTAAGCAAGTTTTTGACACCAGAAGTGCTATCATAGACCACTATAAACACCAGTCCACTTTCCCATACATCTGGAAAATGAAGCTAATTTTTCAGAGCAGTATCCTGAGAAGCCAAATACAACTTCACTGTTCTTCTCAACATACTATTTTAAGAAGCCATTCACAATAAGTAAAATATGTCATAGGAGATGAAACTTCATTTCTAGCCTTGGTATAATGACTAGCTTTTAAATATAATCTATGAAGCCGGGTGACTTGACCTGATTTACACCTGTTGACTAGTATTTATTCTGATTGAAATCATTTGGATTGGCCAGTGCCAATATAGTACTGGCTGTTAAATAATTACAGCATCACTCCTGCTAACAAAACTTGATAAATAACTTTTTTTTTTAAATATATATACTTTTTATTGCATTTTCGGTTTGGGGGTACATGTGAAGAACATGCAAACATGCAAGATTGTTACATAGGTACACACATGGCAGTGTGATTTGCTGCCTTCCTCCCCATCACCTACATCTGGTATTTCTCCCCATGCTATCCCTCCCCAACTCCCCACCCCCCACTGTCCCTCCCCTTTTTCCCCCCGACAGACCCCAGTGTGAGATGCTCCCCTCCCTGTGTCCATGTGTTCTCATTGTTCAACACTCGCCTATGAGTGAGAATATGCGGTGTTTGGTTTTCTGTTCCTGTGTCAGTTTGCTGAGAATGATGGTTTCCAGGTTCATCCATGTCCCTACAAAGGATGTGAACTCATCGTTTTTTATGGCTGCATAATATTCCATGGTGTATATGTGCCACATTTTCCCTGTCCAGTCTATCATCGATGGGCATTTGGGTTGGTTCCAGGTCTTTGCTATTGTAAACTGTGCTGCAATGAACATTCGTGTGCATGTGTCCTTATAGTAGAATGATTTATAATCCTTTGGATATATACCCAGTAATGGG